>PVIA01009204.1:0-63341 GCA_004024845.1 Tonatia bakeri
TGCGGGCTGCGAACCAGGCATCGCAGGTTCGATTCCCAGTCAGGGCACATGCCTAGGTTGCAGGCCATGTCCCCCAGCAACCGCACATTGATGTTTCTCTCTCTCTCTCTCTCCCTCTACCTTCCCTCTCTAAAAATAAATAAATAAAATATTTTTTTTAAAAAAGAGACTATTCAACATTTATTTATAAAAAATTAACCTCAAGAATTTAGGAATAAAAGTGAACTTCTTTAAAATATTAAAGAGCTACTACAAAATCCTACTGCTGATATCATATTTAAAGATGTTAAAGGTAGCACCACAAAGCTAATAAAAAATAATGGTTCTGTATATTATTATAATCTTGGTTGTGAAGTAACTTTTTAAATGAAAATTAATAAATACAAATCACAATATAAAAACTATTGATATTTGCTATACCAAAATTAAAGAGTTGTGTTCTACAAAAGACAAAGTTAATAGGGTGCACATTGAGAAAAAAATTTGCAGTGTCTAAAGTCAACAATAATATCGTATCTAAAGTCTAAAACAAAATTATACAAATCAATAAACCTTGACTGAATATTAATAAAATTCACAGAAAGGAATGCTTGCCTATCTAACAAGCATAAATCTTGATTCCTAACTTTGTCACTAATGCAAAACATGAAAACAATAAGATACTACCTTATATTCTCCAGATTGGAATATTAGAAACTGGTTAATAAAAAGTACTATGAAAAACAAAAAGGCATAGCTTTATGCGATCAACCTTCAGAGCAACAGGAAATAAGAAAATGATGTATGCATATGTATCGTAATTTCCAGAAATCCCACGTTTTCACCAGAGAGAGAAAACTCTCACACAGATTCATAAGAGGACTAACTTTTTATCTTAATTGAATGCATAACCTATTAGTCAGTGAACTTATTCTATTTACACTTAAACTACATTTGTTTTGATTACTGATGAGGCAAAAAATATATTTCTATTATTTCATTTTATATTTGTCTCCTATACATTATTGTTTCCTTTCTTCATTTTTTAACCCCTTCTACTAAAATAAATTATCTAAGTGTTCTTTATTCCATTATTGATTTGAAATTATATATTCTCTATTATTATAGTGCTTATTCTTACATTGTAATTTGGAAACTATATTCAACCAAGTCTCAAGCTACCTCAGTATCACTCCCCTGCTTTAGTGCATTCCCAGAACCAAAAAAAGAGCCAAAAGAACCAAATTGTTCATGTAGGTAGGTGTTCAAGTGACACCTTTTCATAAACTTCCTGCTATTAATTAATATGATTATTTTAGTTATTGCTTTTTTCTCATTTTTTCAAATGAAGTGTTCACCCATTAATTTGCTTACCATTGCTTTTGTGTTCACCTTTGTCTTTCTGTATATATGTGTGTGTGTGTATAATTAATATTAATATATTACAATGTATATATAAATATATATAAAATATATGTGTGTGTGTATATATTTTTTACCACCACCATTTTATTTTTCCTTTCCTCTTCTCTAAAATGCCTGTTTCAGAGAACCTACAATGTACAAAGTCTGTGCTAGTTCCAGGGCTTGCAGAAGTTACAAGGGCAAACAAAACACATGTATATTCCATCTTCACTGAGTTTAGTTAGAGTTTAACTGGGAAGAGAATTGCATGTTCTCACTTAACTTCCTTCCACTGGGCATTGAACTCCTGAAGGAAAGAGACTTCTTCCCTCTCCACCCTCTTCTTGAACTGGATTTCAGACTAATAGTCATTTTCCTTCAGACATTTCAAGATACTGGATCTTAAGATTTGTGTTTCACATGAAAACATTTCTGTTATTAAAATTCTGATATCTTTCTAAATAATATGCTATTTTTCTCCAACATTCTTTGATTTTTCATATATTTCAGTTTTATTATATGATGTTTAGATGTGGCTCTTTATTTTCTGGTCAGGGTAATATTTGATTCTTCAACCTAAGAATTTATGACTTTTATCTATTTTGGGAAATTTTGCAATTATAGCTTTAAATGTTTCTTATCACACATTGTCTCTTAATGAAACTTACCTTACTCATATGTTGGCACTTATATTATTTCCTCACCTTTTATTTTTGTTTTTTTTCCTCTATGTTGAATCTTTTAAATTTTCTAAAACTCTAATCACATCAAAACAATCTTTATGTTTAGATACATTCAATTTGCTGTTTAGTGTATTAAGGTTTTATTGGCAATATGTCATTGCTAAGAGTTGTATTTGATTTTTTTTAAACATGTGCTCCCCTCTCTTCAAACCAAAATGCTCTATCATTTTATGTTATTTTTTAGTTTGTTTTTATTTCTTTCATCATTTTATACATTCTTATTTTATAGTCTCAGACATCTCTATGACTTCAGAGGATACAGTCCTCCTTCATTCATGATTTAATCTCAGTCTCTCTTTTGATTTGGAACTTCCTGTTGTGATTTCCTCCTTAATCGTGTTGTAGGAGAGGCTCTCTTCAGATTCATTTTGCATTTGTTTCTCTCCTGCACTTCACGGTTTTACAAAATGAAGACCCATCAGTCATTGTTATTTGTTATTATTGCTGTTATTCTCTTGGCTTCCAGGTCCCACATCATCTATGTTATGAAAATTTGAATTGTGTCCAGGATATTCTGTGAGCCTTTGACAGCACACTTGTTTTGTCCTAGAAAGCCCTGGATGGTGTTAAACTTTCTTGTCCCTTTTCTGCAGTATACCTACAATACCCTCTACATCACAGGTCTATTTCTCCATTCCCTTCTGGACCTCAGAAGAAACCCAGCTCATTCAGGAAAGTGTGTCTGACTCTGGTTTCACATCTGGCTACCAGCTGCAACTGTATCAGCTCAAAGGCTGACTGCTCTAGCCACAGTTTCTTTCCCATTTGTGACACCTGCTCATTTCCCTTTTGTTACTTTTTTAAACCCACCTACGATTCACTATTTAGTTTATGATAGTTCATCCAATATTTTAAAGTGTTTATGGCAAAAGTGAGAGGTCCACCTTGAAGGAGAGCCTCATTTTGCCAAAACAAGAGTTATGTATGGTTCTAAGACTAAACCATTCCTATAACCTATAGGGATGCTATAATTATAAATTGCTATAATTATAAATTGATAATTTCCATATTCCTTTGGGATTTACCTTATATAAAATAAAATCAAGTCACATATTACCTTTTCTAAAAACATTGACAAAATATAAAATCAAGTATTTTATGCATTTTTATAGTTCTAACTTACATAATGCATTGCTTTGTTTTATTGCTGACAAGAAATGAATACAAAATGCCTGCTGTTCAAATTTAAAAAGCTACCTTTTTTTGAAGAAAAAAAACCTTCACTATACTTTTTATCTGTTAGATTCTTTTCTGGTGTTTAATCACTTTGTAAACACAGATTTAGCCCAGTTTTTTCCTATCATAGTTGAATTACATTGTTAATATGTATTATTCTACATCCTACTTAATAGGTTCTTCTTCCTTTTTTATTTTTTGAGTTCTAGCTCAAATCTTTTTAGTGATCTATTCTTTTGTATTTCCTATTTCTCTTTTAGGAGAGGGAAGTGGCATACATAATACACAAACCATTGCTTTATTAGAAAATAGTTGAATCAGAAAGTTGACAGAAACTTAGTTTTAGGTTCATTTAAAAGTGATTACTGAGTGCCAAATGTGTAACACTTACTGAGCTAGGAACAGGGTGCATGCCAGAGTCAACAGTGATGTGGTTAGTGTACTGTATATTAGAATAAAGACACATTATGGTAACAAAAAGCAGGAGATTTCACTGAGACAGGAGTGACAGGGAAGGCTTAGACAACAGGGAAGCAGCAGAGAGAGCACAGAGCACTGAGGGAAAGAGCCTGTGAGTGATACTCATCACTCAGTGAAGGAGCTTTACAGCCTCTAACTTTTTGTTTTTCTATTTGACTTTTTTTTTGCCTATTAATTCTCCAAAGTTTTCTGAGTTAATATTCATGCATAATTCCAAAGTACATTTATTTTAAAAGTACTGACTATGCCCTATGACTCATATTGTGTTAAGCACTAGAAACACTATGACAAATGATTTCTGCCTTCTCTAAATCCATGCATACATGACTTAGAAAATATTTTCTTGGTTGGAAATAAAATTTTCACCAAGTCTTGCAAGATTAATAGAATTGCTAAAGGTGCTCACTCCCCTTGGGCTAGTATTAGTGCTTGCTCCAGCTAAAGGGAACAAGTCCTCTTCCTCCCCTTTTTGTCCTTCACCCCCACATCCTCAATCTTTTTAGTCACTAAGACTTGCTGTCTGCTAATGTGCAGTGTGAAGAGGAAAACCTTTAAGACATTTCTCTTAAATTCTGCTCTTCATTTTCTTTCTACCATCTCTAGTCTCTCACCAATTTGCACTTAAACTTTGGTAATTACCTCACTCGAGGACAATCAGTCTTCCATATTGCTGCTAGAGGGATCTTTCTAAGAGATAAATTTGATCTTATGATTCTCTTGCTAAAATAAACAAATAAATGAACAAACAACTAAGGCATTTGGTAGTGTTCTACTGGCTTCAGGGAGAAGTGCAGACCTCTCAGCAGGTCATAGAACAGCCCCCACTAGATGAGGTGACTTCCTTCATCATCCTTCTTGTTGCCTTTTCCCTACCAATCCTTCAATAGAAAAAAAAAGTGTCTTTGGTGTAAAGCTTCCCTCTCTATCTCAAAGGCAGAAATAGAGAGGAATATGAATTATAATTACTTTCCCTTTTATATGAAATTACTTATATGTTTTTTTTCATCTTTTGACTGGATATTTAAAGGCAAAAAATGTATTTTATTCATCTTTGAAATCCACGTGCTTGGTGAAGTTTCTGGCCTTGTTTATGTCATGTTGAATGTATGCCATACATTTTAAAGTGAATTAAATAAAAATAAATTAACCCACAGTTGTGAACAAGACCTAGAAGTTAAATAATATAAATAATAAAAAAACATTCTTTTGAAGAGCAGATAAGAATATTCCTGTAGAAAACCTCTGTATTTTAGTATTCAACATTTGCTTTTGTACCCTTCAGAGTTAATCAAGATTTTTTTTTTCAAAATCATTGAATGATGTTTAGAAAAATAATAACAAAATATCCCAAGTAAAGGTTTATGTATAGTAACCATATCATTAAGCTTTTAAAGGGTCAATTTCATAGAATTCAAAGTACTGAATGTTTGCATAGCTAACCTTTTCTTTATTTGAATTCAGAATATATCAGTTCATGTATTCTATTATTTTTAATATGACATCAAGACACTCCAGGGTATATTTTATTATTACATTTATTCATGTCTAGGGTACATTATGAACTACAAACCTAAAGGCTAAGTGCTTTAACCACCCAAATCATGTATTAGTGGATCAATAAAAGACACCCTGGAGTACCTTAATCCTATAATATGTCTCCTACTTCTTATTAAAAGTGGGGGGAAGCAATTAATCTCAAACAAAATGAATACTTTAAAATCACATCATTCTACTGTTACATATTTCATACAGGGTATAAATGAAAAACAATGGCAGGTTCTTGATATGTCATTACTAAAGAAATGAATTATGCAGTATACCTACTGAAAGAATCAGAAGTATTTCTGCTCTAAAAGCGTTTATGCTTTACTACAGATAGACAGCCCATGTATTTGAGATGTATAATACATTTAGATCTGGTGTTTTCTTATATAGTGGCAATCCAAAACAAAGGAATTAGACAATGGGGTGTTGCATATAATTAAATATATCAAATAAACTGGTACTTGCTATATATGTCAGACAATTTCACATCAAATTACAATAGCTTTAATCAACTACAATTTCTTATTTATTTATACTTGTAATTTATAATTTTTATTGTATGTTTCCATCACCACACTATTGTCATGTGCATGAGCCCAATATCTCTGATTATATCTGTTCTCTCTGTTCTGTATTTTGTTCTGAGATTTTTCATTGTCACTAGATGTATCACACCCAACATATCAATTCCCATATTTAGGTGCTCAAAAAATATTCAGTCTAAATAACGGAATAGTTATATTAGTAAACAACCTGAAATTCTAATTTGGAAGAAATTGCCTATAAAAGAAACTAAAGACATACATAACAAATACATAATATTACATAATATTAATGTCCAGTTATCACAATGTTATTATAAAAAGGAAGAGAAGGCAAACTTATTTAAATAACTTCTAATGTTAACATTATATTCATGTTATTTAATTTTCAGAGTAAAACTAGACACAAAGCTTAATTATATATGTACAAATAATGATAAGTCTGATGCAGAATAATATTAAAATCATTGTTCATGTTAATAATTAATAGTATTAAAATTGAAGAGGAAATAGATCTGGAATGGGTGTGATTTCAAACTCAGTTTTATTTTCCCTGTAACATTCCTAAACTAAATGTGTTAATCCCTTTAAACTTTCAAAACTCTTCCAGCTTTAATGATTCAGACATCAGTCGGACTGACGCCATGGTGACGCACAGTGTTACTACAGGCCACGAAAGTGTAACAGAGGAGACTCACTCCATACCATACGTGTTATCTGTACTTCATATTGAATTTCTGAGGCCTTTATTTCCCCCATATTTGTACATAAAAAATTAATTGTTTAAACTTGGGTAAGTGGATAAATGGGCATCTTGATTGCTTCAAAGTTTTTGGCAATTATGCATAAATTTGCCATAAACATCCATGTGCAAATTTTTGTGTAGACACAAATTTTCAACTACTTTGAATAGATACCAAGGAATTCAACTGCTGGATTGCATGTGAAGAGTACATTTAGTTTTTCTAGAAACCACCAAACTGTCTTCCCAAGTGGCCGCACACCAGCAATGACTTAGACTTCCTGTTTTTCGACATTATTGGTAGCACGTGGTGTTGTCAGTATTCTCGATTTTGGTTATTCTGATATGTGTGTGTTCTAATAATGTATGTTGTTTAAATTTGCATTTCCATGATGACATATGATGTGCAGCATCCTTTCCTATGATTGAAATGCCACCTGCATACCTTCCTTGGTGAGGTGTCAAAGTCTTTGGCCATTTAACTGAATTGTTTTTCTTATAGTTGGGTTTTATAAGTTCTTTGCATTTTTTTTTTGGTAACAGCATTTTTATCAAATGTGTCTTTTGCAATTATGGCTTTTCTTCTTATTGTCTTTTGCAGGGAAGAATATTTCATGCATTGTGTCTTTGGTATTATATCTTGAATTGTTTTAACTTTATGAACGTGTAATTTTTTCCATGTGGATGTTCAGTTGGTTCAGCACCAATTGTGAAAAAGAAATCTTTGCTTCATTGTATTGCCTTTACTCCTTTCAGAGTTCAGTTGACTACATGCATGCAGATCTATTTTTGAGCTCTCTCTTATGTTCCATTGATATAAGTATTTTTTTGGCCAGTACAACTGTTTGTTGTTTGTTGTTGATTTACAGTGAGTCTTGGATTTAGGCAATGTCAACTCCAAATTGTTCTTGTTCTTCCTCTTCAATATCGTTGTTGTCTACTATGGGTCTTCTACCTCTCCATATAAATTTTAAAATAAGTTTGTCAGTATTCACAAAATAATATATTGAGATTTAATTTGAAATTGCATTAAATTTATAGATCAATTTGAAAAGAATCAACATCTTAAAAACATTGAGTCTTCCTATATATAAATATGAACTATTTATCTAATTATTTAGTATTTTTACTTTGCTTTACCATAGTTTTATAGTTTTCCTCAAATAGATCATGTATATACGTAGTTAGATTGATACCTAAATATTTATCTTTTCTTTTTGTACTAATGTAACTAATATTTCATTTTTAATTTCCAAGTTTATTTATTAAATGCTAGTGTATAGGAAAGCGGTTGACTTTTTATTTTTATTTATTTTTTATTTTAATTGTTGTTCAAGTATAGTTTTCTGCCTTTTACCCCATCACAGCCCACCCTCCCAACCCTCCCCACCTTGTGATTGACTTTCTAATGTAAATTTTGTATCCTGAAACCTTGCTGTAATCATTTATTCATTCCAAGACTTTTATTAATGATTTTTTTCAGATTGACTATATAGATAATCATGTTGTGAAAAAATCAGTTTTATTTCTTCCTTCGCAATATGTATATCTTTTATTTCTTCATCTTATTATATTAGAACTTACAGTATTATATTGAAATGGAGTGATGAGGTAGACATCCTCATCTTATATCTTGTCTTAGTGGGAATGCTTCAACTTTCTTCCCATTAATTGTGATGCTAGCTGTAGGATTTCCTTTTCTTTTCTTTCTTTTTTGTTCATGGATATTTTTTATCAACTTGAGGAAGTTTCCTCCTATTCCTAGTTTATTGAGTGTTTTTTATTATAATTTAGTGTTCAATGTTTTAAGTGTTTTTCCGTATCTATTTATATTTTCATAAACAGTATAATATATTATTAGACTTTTTTAGTCTAATGATATAATAAATTGTATTAATTAAGTTTTGAATGTTGAACTAACTTAGCATACCTGAGATAAATCCCACTTGATTGTGCTGTATAATTCCTTTTATACAGTGTTGGATTCAATTTGATAATATTTCACATCTACATTCATGAGAGTTATTGGTGTGTAATTTTTTTCTAATGTTTTTGCCTTGTTTCATTATTAGGGTAATGTTGGCCTCATAGAATAAGTAAAGCCTCAGATAATAAGAAATATACCCTTTGATTCTCTTCCTTCAAAGAAACTGATTAACATGTAATTTCTATCTTACATTTTTGATAGAATTTACCATATAGCCCACTATGCTTGGTGCTCTATTTTGTAAGATGCTTAACTACTGTTTCAATTTCTTTAATAAATATAGACCTATCCAGACCATCTTTTCCTTCTTGTGTGAGTTTTGGTGGATTGTGTCTTTTGAAGAATTGTTCATTTTTATCTAGATTACAAGATTTGTGGGCATAGACTTGCTCGTATCATTCTTTATTATCCATTTGCTTTCCATCAGATCTGTAATATGTTCCAACATTCATTTCTGATATTAGTGATTTGTCTTCTCCTTTGTTGTTCTTAGCCTGGTTAAACATTTATTTTTATTTATCTTTAAAAAGCTGCTTTTTCATTATGCTAAGAGAAATAAGCCAGGCGGTGAGGGGCAAATACTATATGATCTCACTTTTAACTGGAACATAATCAACAAAAGAAAAAAGCAAATAAAATATAACCAGAGTCATTAAAATTAAGAACAATCTAACAATAGCCAGAGGGGAGGGTTGAGGAGACAGTGAGAAGGGATTTTCAGGAACTACTATAAAGGACACAAGGAAAAAAAAAGGGGGGGTGGGTGGAAGCAAGGGAGGGGGTTGGGTTTGGAGGGGGTGGGTGGAAGGGATGGGGAGAAAATGCAGACAACTGTAATTGAACAACAGTAAAATATTGTTTTAAAGTTGCTTTTTGTTTTAGTAATTTTCTCTACTGATTTTCTGTTTTTTATTTCATTGATTTCTGCTCTAATTCTTGTTATTTTTCTTTCTGCTTGCTTTGTATTTCAATTGTTCTTCTTTCTCTAGTTTCCTAATACTATGATGAGGTGAAAAGGAAAGAAGGAGCTTACCCTTTGCAATAGCATGAATGGAACTGGAGAGCATTATACTAAGTGAAATAAACCACGCAGTGAAAGACAAATACCATATGATCTCACCTTTAAGTGGAACCTAATTAACAAAACAAACAAGCAAGCAAAATATAACCAGACATTGAAATAAAGAACAAACTGACAGTAACCAGAGTGGTGGTGGGGTAACAGGGAAAGAAGTAAAAGGGTCATTAAGGAACATGTATAAAGGACACATGGACAAAGCTGAAGGGGGGTAGGATCAAGGGTGAGAGGTGGACATTGGTGCAGTTGGAGGTGGTAGTGGTGGGAAAATAGAGACAACTGTACTTGAATAATACAATATGCATATATTTAAAAAATAAAATGAAAAAATCTACAAGGAACATCAGCATAAAAAAGTGACAGAAATTTTGTACAAAAACCAGTTGGAAATGAAGAATGTGGTATCTGAAATGAAGAATACACTATAAGAAATCAAAAATAGGCTAGACAAAGCAGAGGACTGAATCAGCAAGATGGAAGACACTGTATAAAATAACACCCAGTCAGAGCCACAAAATAAAAAGAGACACAGTAAGAATGAGGATAGTTAAAGGGAGCTTTGGAACTGTATGAAATGTCATATTTACATTATAAAGATAACAGAAGTAGAAGAAAAAGAGCAAGGGGTAGAAAACTTGTTTGAAGAAATAACAACAGAAAACTTCCCTAATTTGGTGAGGGAGAGGGGCACGTAGGTTCATGAAACAGAGAGAGTCCCAATCAAGATGAACCCAAATAGGCCACATCAAGATACATCACATTAAAATGGCCAAATTTAAAGCAAAGAGAGATTCTTTAAGGCAGCAATAAATAGCTACTTACCTACAAAGGAGCCCCTATAGGTTTATCAGCTGATTAGTAAAGAGAAACACCATAGGCCAGAAGGGATTGGCATTAAATATTCCAAGTAATGAAAGGAAGGACCTGCAATCAAGGCTACTCTATCCAGCAAGGCTCACGTTTAAAATGGAAGACAAAATAAGAGTTTCCCAGATTGAGAAAAAAAAAAAAAGGCTAACGGAATACATTTCCACCAAACCAGCATGGCAAGAGATGCTAAAGAGACCACTTTAAGAAGAAATATAGGGAAGAACAAAAGTACAAAGGGGAAAAATGGCAATGAATAGGTACCTATCAATACTAACCTTAAATGTAAATGGTTAGCTGAATGAATAACAAAACATGACCGACAAATGTGCTGTCTTCAAGATATCTACCTCAGAACAAAAGATTTACACAAGCTGAAATTGAAGGGATAGAAAGAAAATATTCCATGCAAATGGACATAAAAAGAAGCTGGGGTGCAATACTTATATTAGACAAAATAGACTTCAAAGCTAAGGTTATAACAAGAGACACAGAAGGTCACTACATAATGCTTAAGGAAGCAGTTGTACAAGAGGATATAAAACTTGTAAATATATACATACCCAGTATAGGAACACCTAAGCGTACAAAGAAAATCTTGGGGGACTTTAAGAAAGAGATGAATAGCAATGCAGTCATTATAGAGGATTTTAGCACCCCACTGTCAACAATGGACAGATCATCTAGACAAAAAATCAACAAGGATAAAGCAACATTAAAAGGATTATTAGATCAAATGAACTTAATTGATATTTATAGAGCATTTCACCCCAAAGAAGTAAATTATACATTCTTCTAAAATGCACATGGATCATTTTCAAATATAGATCATATAGTAAGACACAAAATAAACCTTAACAAATACAAGAAAATTGAAATATCAAGCATCTTTTCATATCACAATGGCTTAAAACTGGAAATCAACCTCAAGAAAAAAACTCAACAATATTCAAATTCATGGAGGTTGAATAACATGTTAATAAATAATGAATGGATTAACAATGAAATCAAAGAAGGAATCAAAAAGTATCTAGAAACAAAAGAAAATGAACATACAACAATCCAAAGCCTATTGGACACAGTGAAGGCAGCCCTGAGAAGGAAGTTTAAAGCAATACAGGCCTACCTAAAGAAGTTAGAAACATCTCAAATAAACAACCTAACCCTACATCTAAAAGAACTAAAGGAACAAGAGACAAAACCCAGAGCAAGAGGAAGGAAGGAAATAATCAAGATCAGAGCAGAATAAAATGACATAGAAACTAAAAAAAAAAAAAAAAATTCAAAGGATCAATAAATCCAGGAGTTGGTTCCTTAAAAATACAAACAAAATGGACAAGCCCTTAACCAGTCTCATCAAGAAAAAATAGAGACTCCAAATAAATAAAATCATATGAAAAAGGAGAAGTAACAACCGATGCCACAGAAATACAAAGTATTGTAATAAATTATTATGAACAACTACATGCCAAAAATTGGACAACCTGGGTGAAACAGGTACATTTCTAGAAGCTTACAATCTTCCACAACTGAATCAAGAATCAGAAAGCCTGAATAGACTTATAACAATTAGTGATTACTTCAAAAAACTTCTAGCACACAAAAGCCCTGGACCAGATGCTTTCACAGGAGAATTTTACCAACATTAAGAACTAACATCTACTTTCCAAATTATTTCAAAAAATTCAAGAAGAGGGAAAACTTCCAAACTCTTTTTACAAGGCCAGTATTATCCTAATCCCAAAACCAGGTAAAGATACAAAAAAAAAAAAAAGAAAGAAAACTACAGGTCATTATCTCTGATGAACATAGAAACTGAAATCCGTAACAAAATACTAGCAAATCGGATTGAGCAACACTTTCAAAAGATCACATACTATGAGCAAGTGGAATATACTCCAGGGATGCAATGATGGTACAATATTCACAAATCAATAAATGTAATACATCATACATAAACAAAATAAAAGGCAAAATCATAGGATCATATCAATAGATGTCCAGGTAGTACTGGAAGTCCCAGCCACCACAATCAGAGAAGAATAAAAGTCATCCGAACTAGAAAGGTGGAAGTAAAGCTGTCATTATTCGTAGATGGCATGATAGTGTACATAGAAAACACTATAGGCTCCACCTAAAACCTACTCAAGCTAATAAGTGAATTCAGCAAAGTAGCAAGATATAAAGTCAATATTCAGAAATTGATGGTATTTTTGTATATCAACAATGAACTATCAGAAAGAAAAATTGAGAAAAAAATCTTATTTTCTATAACAACAAAAAACAAAAAGTACCAAGGAATAAATTTAATCAAGGGTGTAAAAGACCTGCACCTGACAAACCACAGAATACAGAAGACATTGAGGAAAATGCGAATAAATGGAAACATACGCCCTGTTCATGGATGGAAGAATTAACATCATTAAAATGTCCATACTACCCAAAGGGAATTGACTAGGGGTGTGAAGGATGGGCACGGTTGAGGGGGGTGGAGGGCAAAAACATGGGACAACTGTGATAGCATAAAAATAAAATGTTAAACAATAATAAAAAGAAATGAATTATAACCCAATACAGAAACATAAGGCATTAATATGTTATGATCATCTACCCCCACCCCAAAACATTTATAGTTCAGAAACAGAGAGAGATCAATCCAATCAAATATAAAAGGATGTTCTGTATTGAGAGTGATTTAAAAATTGCAAATTAGCATACATGTTCAAATCTTTCCCACTTCTCAGATTGTCAATGGCATTTTACAATGTTGAGAACATTTCTGGAAATAGATACTGTTTTTGTAGTATTTATATATTATCTTCTGGATATAAATTAACAATATAATCCAAAGTCTTATATGTATGTGTGTGTGTGCGCACGTGTGTGTGTGTGTATACACACACATATTTGACTCATTAATACTTTTTTCTTAAGTAATCATCCCAAGGGGCTAATTAAGAATTTGAGCAAAGATTTGCTCAAAATGATTATCAGTGGAAGGAAAGCTCCATGAGGGCATGGATTATTTTTGCTTGTTTGTTTTAATCAGGGCTATCTCTTCAGCAGCTAAAAGAGTAAGGCTGATGAAAATTATGATACTAAACCTAAGCATTGAACCAGATACTGTGCTAAGCCAATTATATGTATTATTTCATTTAATTCTCATGAGAACAAAACAAGGTAGTCTATTATGATTACTTGATAATGAGGCTTAAAGGAGATCAAATATCTTGCTCAAATTTATTAATTAGAATGTTACAGAACAAGAAATCAAATATAAATTGTAAAAATGTTCTGCCTTTGGGAGAATAAGATTTACTTAATTGTTCACCTTTATCTGATTTATATTGAAATATAACACATAGTCACCTATTCTTATTTCTTTCTATGTTAGTATAATCAATTTCTCAGCCACGTTAACCAGAGTAATACAGGACTAGCTTCCCATTTAATGTCCAGTGCTCTGGGTGGAACAGAATCTCAGCCTCTGCCAGTTTCCAGTTGCTACTTCTTATCATATGGCCTCTCTTCTGCTGTTTCTCACTATCTGCTCTCCTGCTCCGATGCCAGTATAGACACCTGCGAATGGCTCGACTCAGGAATCTGCTCTACTTCAGATGGTTGATTTTTAGTATCGATTTCTGTCAATTTCTGATTCCACTTAATTTGTACTATCCTCTTCTGATCCTACCTCTCTACTCTTTGTCTGAGTGCTCTCACAGTGGTCTTTCCCCAAGCCTAGTTAAAAAAAAAAAAAAGGTTGAAATGTATGTTACCATTTAAAATACAACTACAGAAAATGTTTTAATTCAGTGTAGTTTTCAGTGACATTTCACAGTGTGCATCTGGCAGAGAGTTACATAATGTTTAATTGTAACTGGCAGGATCATTTAAAACAATTAAAATAAGAATGAGAGCAATTAATAATAAACAAAGTAATATTTGTATCTCAGTTCATTTGAGTCTCTTTCATACTAGAATGTTTTTCTTGAGATTAAATCCTGTTCCTTCCATCTCTTAAATTATAACTTTCAAATCTACCTATCGCCTGTCTTCTTACCTGCCCATTATTGCAGGCCCTGTTCATGCCATCCCCCAATTGGTGCAATGGTCTCCTAACCAATTGCTGTCTCAGCTTCTCCCTTCCGACTGGACACCACAGTGACTTTATGAAAAAGGAATATTAAAATTAAGCCCTCTAGCTTCATGTCTTTCAATAGCTCCTCATGTATAAGATAAAATCTAATGGCTCACGCAGGGCAATGATGGCCTTTCTCCATCCAAGTCCTCATATTTGCCAGTCTCATCTCTTGTTCCTCACCACTAGATGCAGTCCACCCCAGCCACAAGACATTACTCAGAATGTACCATGAACTTGATGAGATTGGGCCTGTGTACCTGTTGCTCTTCTTGCCTATATTTCCCATCCTCTCTACTGACACCTGTCTTACCCAGATCCTTTTATTTGCTTGACAATTTGCTCCGCATTGTTGAAAGTTAAATCCAAACGACGCTTCATTACAGCATATTTTTCTGTGTTCCAGTTGTGGCCTACGTGCACATTCTGTGTGTACTCTCTCACTCCTGCACTAACAGCATCACTCTCACCCCTCAGTGCTTATTTGGGACATTCAGCTACATACAAGGTACTGTGCTAGTCCAAGGAATGCAAGGGGCATAGTGACAAACAAAACACATCCTACACTGCCTGTCTTCACAGAACACACAGTCTAGGTGGGAGTAGTATTGCATTCACCTACTCCCTTTTATTATGCAGTAACTCCTGAAGAATTGAGACCTGCCTTTGATCCCTAGATCCCAGCCATTAGCACATAATAATAGTACTCACTGATGAACAAGTTTCCATGGTCATGTGTGAAGGCACTTCATTTCTGGGACTTTACCATCACAGTGAAACATTTTATTTTGAAAGATTACTTAAGGTGAACATTGTGAAACAGAATAGCCTGCATAACTTACTTGTCTCCTTTGCAATTACATGGTTTCTGCTTATTTCAAAGTTTCTTCCATGTGTTGACTAAAGGTAAGAAATTGCTTAAACACAAACAATGATATTTTGGACTATTGTTTTGCAATGGAAAATAATTATAGGGGATAAAGTTGATAATGATTAAAATATGTCAGTGGACTTCAGTGAAATATTACTAAAATTGAATTATATCATTGTATATCCAAAGTCTTGATAGGAATTGTCCCTTTTTCTAATTGACTCATTAAGCACCATATTTTACTATGTATAATGTGCACACATTTTCTGAGCATTATATACAGGATTATTGTGCCCATTATTATACCCATGGTATGTAATCGTTGTCCTCATGTGTAACGTGCATCCTTATTTTCCCCTAAAAAATTTGGGCAAGAAGGTGTGCATTATATATGGCAAAATACAGTATACAGAACAAATATATTCATACAATGCTCAATTTAGTTATAGTGTTTGCATAGATGACTAATGGATCATAATATTTTAAACAATTTTCCTCTCAGAAGTCTAAACTACAAAATGAATAAAATTTTAAGCAACTTGTGGCAGTATAATTTGTCCTATTCTTCCACATTTTATATAATTGGACTTACATATTGGTACAATTTTATGAATATTACATATCTAATGTCAATATTTCAGGCAATGTAATGAGTTTCTCTCCCTCTAACAGACTCCATTCAAATACAAAATGTAAATAATTGTCCAAATTAATCCTTTCATGTTTTGATGAATTTCCAAGTGACTGTGGGCCCATAGTACTAAAAGTTTTACTGCCAACTTACTCACTAGGCCTAATGTCACCAAAGATAATGATTTTGCACAATGTAACTTCAAGATACACATAAATCAATGTTTGGGGCACCTACCTTTTTTCTTACTATTATTGTAATCCACATGTGACTGTATGTACATACATACTTCACATATGTGCATAACCATGCTTGTCCATCTAGAATTGAACATATATTTATAAATATATTATATTGACTTTTTCAGTTCAAGGATTGTGTGATTATTTGTTAAGATTATTATTTTATATATTTATATTATACATTCATAAGTATTTATGTTTATAAATAAAATCATGAGCTACACATAAAGAACAACTAAGAAAGTATAGTAAAAGTATATTAATGAATGTTCAATGACATTATTTATAAATATTGTTAATTGGTTATTTTATCTACAATGTGCAATAAAATGGAAAAATATTAAGTTAATGGATTCAATAACAAGCCCATTATCAGTAGAGCTGTAATGTGGCTTCTGCAGCCCTAAAGATTATAGCTGAGCAACAGAAAAGAGAAAAAGTAGATCATCCATTACACTGAACAGTTAATGGTATTTTATTGCATTATTTATCAAATACTGTGGATGTTATTTGTAGCTACGAGTTTGACCTTAGCTAATCATAAATTGATGAATGTGTACATCATAAAAGCACTGTGACAAAATGTCCTATTGTTTTATGAAGCAGGAACCTGAACTACTATTATGAAATTCACTAAAAGTATAGTTTCAAGATATTAATGCTCAGATACTTACATGCAAGACAGAATAGATGCTTATAATTCAGACCTGGCTCCTGAAATTTCTTTCTCCTTCATTGACATAAATATTCAAGCCATCTACCTTAAATGATTCCTGCAAAGCATTTTTATAGCTGGAACACTGTAATGACAGTATATTATTAAAATATCAAAGTTCTCATTCTACAGGAAATTTTGAAAAAATCAGAAGCTTTTCACAATGCTATTTATGAGTTTGCATTTAATTATATTAGATATATATGTTGGATAGAAAATCTAAATGTAATAAAGAAGCCAATACATACTGTATTATTTTTTCAATTTTTGTCACCTTTCTAGAAAATGAAATACACTATGATTTCTAAGATGAGAACAATTACTTTATTTTGTGTATATTTATTAAAGATTTAACATGAGAGGTTAGTTCATTAGGACTGTTTCTTTTTATATGAAACAATATATGGTGACAATGAAGTGATATTTTAAAGAAATCAAAGAATTTTTAAGGCTGTTTTTAGATATTGAATCATGTAGCTTACCTTACACTTGGGCTACCTAGATTTATCAAAGGAAAAGATAATAGCAATTAAATAAGAACTACCTCCCAATTAAGAAAGAGATTTTTCCTTTGAACCACATTGCCTATAAATATAATGATTAATAAAAGGTGAGGAAATAAAGGAATAAAACCATTGACACACAACAGTATGGTGGTTACCAAAGGAAAAGGGGGCTGGAAAAGGTAGAAGAGGGTAAATGATGATGGAAGGAGATGACTTGGGGTGGTGAACCACAATACAACACACAGATTACATATTATAGATTGTACACTTGAAACCGATATACTTTTATTAACCAATTTCATACCAATAAATTAAATAAAATATTATTTAAATGCAATGATTAGAAAACTCCTTGACTTTACCCCTAAACAGATTTATTTATTTATTTATTTATTTATTTATTTATTTTTGTGTTTGGTAAGAACTCGTAAGGTATAAGATAAACTTTTCTGAAGATACTGAGTCTAAGTATCAAAGCACTGTTTCATAACTTGCTATGTGTGATACTGTGGGCTTTTTTCCCCTCTTAAATGTGGCTGTCAAAATTTTCTTTTATTTCTATATGAATGTTGTATGTGATAAATTGAGTTGTTTTGCAAATGTTTACTTTTTCTCTTCTCTCCTTTGAAATGCAGTATACTTTCTCAACACAATGACTTCTGTACTCTCAATAAAAAAAATGATAGTTTGGCAGTCTTAACTGTGCTTGTGCAGTTCGATTTGGCTTATGTTTCCCTGGATTATTCTGTGAGGAAGCATGGCCTCCATCAGCAGCTTTACACTCAGCCTCATGAAACAGACTTGAACACAAATAAGATCCTGGAACTATTTTCAACTGAACCGAAGCCTGAAATGGAGTCACCTAACCAATTCCAGAAGAACCCTGCAGAGCCACAGTTAACTCACAGATTTCTCAGTTTTGTTGTAAGGCATAATTGAAACTGCTTGTGTGTGTGCATGTTTGTTTCTAATGCAGTGTTATTGTTGTATAGCTCACAAATGCACACATGACATTCTGGAGTATAATTGCTAAGAAACTATTATATTTTCTTAAGTATTACACAGTTAAAAAGCAAATTTATTTTTAAGTCAGATTAAATTCATATGTTTAAAGTCTAATATTTTTGGTGAGTCAGTAATAATGGTATACTCTGGACAAATATTTATAAGAAATAAGTAACAATAGCAAAATTACTTTATGTTATGATACATAAAAAATATTTAAGATTTCTCTTTTTGTGTGTGTGTGTGCCCTCACTGGGGATTGAACCAAAAACCTTGGTGTAGCTGGACAATGCTCTAATTAACTGAGCTACCCAGCCAGGGGTTAACATTTCTAAAGAAGATAATATACTTTATGTTTACCTTATCAATTCATTCTATAAAGAATAATGCATTTGAGAACATACAACAGCACATCTACACAGAAATAGCAAACACTTTGAATGCTAGTTTCTAATAAAATTTTGAATCAGTAGCCACTAATGCCATACAAAACAAATTTGGGACCAGTGTTCACAATTCTTTCTCTTTTCTTTTCCTTTTTTTATTGTTGTTCAAGTACAGTTGTCTCCATTTCCTCCCTCCACTTCCTCCAACCCCAGCCACCCCCATCTCCCACCCCTGATTCCAGCCCCCACCCCCTTGGTTGTGTCCATGTGTCCTTTATACATGTTCTTGAAAACCCTTCTCCCTTTTCCCCCCATTATACCCTCCCACCTCCCCTTTGGTCACTGTCAGTTTGTTCTTAATTTCAATGTCTCTGGTTATATTTTGCTTGCACATTTGTTTTGTTGATTAGGTTCCACTTAAAGGTGAGATTATATGATATTTGTCTTTCACCACCTGGTTGATTTCACTTAGCATAATGCTTTCCAGTTCCATCCATGCTGTCACAAAGAGTAGGAGCTCCTTCTTTCTTTCTGCTGTGTAGTATTCCATCATGTAAATGTATCACAGGTTTTTGATCCACTCACTTACTGATGGGCACTTAGGTTGCTTCCAGCACTTGGGTATTGTAAATTGTGCTGCTATGAACATGGGGATGCATAGGTTCTTTTCAATTGGTGTTTCACAGTTCTTAGGATATAATCCAAGCAGTACATTTGATAAGGTACAGCACCCATTTATGATAAAAACACTCAACAAAGTGGGAATAGAGGGAGCATTTTTCAATATAATAAAGGCCACATATGAGAGACCTACAGCCAACATTATACTCAATGGGCAAGAACTAAAAGCTTTCCCATTAAGATCAGGAACAAGACAAGAATGTTTGCTTTCACCACTTCTATTCAACATAGTATTGAAAGTCCTAGCCACTGCAATTAGACAAGAAAAAGAAATAAAAGACATTCAAATTGGAAAGGAGGAAACAAAATTGTCATTGTTTGCAGATGGCATGATAGTGTACATAGAAAATCCTATAGACTCCACCAAAACAACTCAATATAATAAAGGAATTTGGCAAAATAGTGGGAACCAAAGTTAATATTCAGACATCAAAGGTATTTTTGTACACCAACAATGAAATATCAGAAAGATAAATCAGGGGAAAAAATCCCATTTGATATAGCAACAAGAAAAATAAAGTACCTAGGAATAAATATAACCAAGGAGGTGAAAGACCTATACACACTTTTTTCTTATATGTGTTTCTGCATTTTTAAATTTTCAGTTGTAACAAAAATGAGTTCTAGAACAAATGATTCTAGAAAGTGCTAGAACTGCATATGAGAAGCTGAGGCCCTGGAAGACTGAAATCAGACCGAAAGAAATAGAACTTTCACATAGCAGAACCTAGAGTTTATACTGATTCTTCTAATTTTATTCCCCTAGACTATCCATGCATTACCACAGGGAACTATTTTTAAAAATAAATAAGCAGCTATTTTCCAGAAAGAATTTCAAACATTTCAAAATGTAGGATTATGAATCACATAACATTTTTTTCTCCTTTCTTATTTTGTAGACAGGGTATTCAAATTATTTTTCTCTATTAAATCTCTTGCAATTGGGCTGCTGTCAAGAAAGGTGGTCTGAGTTTTCAGAAGCTTTATTTAAGAACCTTTATGGATAATAGGAAGTTGAAGAGCATGAAATAACTAAGTCTGAAAATATTAGTATCTCAATTTAAAGAATTAAATTCCAACATATTAGAAATATTGAGTAAACTTTGATTTTTAGAGTAAAATATTGCTGCTTATCTCATTGTTTCTGAGCATGGAATCAGGATAACAATTATGCCAAGGGTTTCTTGCTGCTTTAACAGTAAGGGGCTAATTAGAATGTAAAATGGTAGTGAATGTGTGTAGTAATAAAGGGCAAATGCATGCATAAATATGCTAGTTGCTTTAGAGAGGAAAAATACCACTTATTTTTGGATGAAAGGAAGTTTTCTGTGTGACTGATAAGGTTTAGTGGGTAATATTTACTGAGAAAATTGGCAGCTTACTTGTTTCAATCAAAAAGTTGGCATTTATAAAGTAGCTGTGGAGCACAGCTGATTTGGGTTCTACTCTATGTTCTGCCAGCTATTAGCAAGATATAATGAGTAAGTTATTCATTTTCTGTATATCTTGGTTTTCTTACCAATAAAATGAGGATCATAATGCCCTGCCATATAGGAATGTGGATCATAAATTTATTTTTGTGTCTATTGCAAACCTTGCTCTATACTGAACACTGGAAATACGAAGATAAAAGCTATGGTCTTGTGAAGGAAGAGCTAGTAATTAGGTAATTTCACTAAGTGGTTAAGTAGCCTAAAAGCTGAAGGAATATAGAATGCAATGAAAACCACCAAGGGGGATAATTAATGAGGACTACAGTGTGAGGAGGGGCTTTTGCAGCAAATGATATTTTACCTGAGTGTTGAAGGATGTATAGGAGTTAGATGTGCAAAACATAATATTCTGGGAAATCTAATTATTCACAGTCTTTGGCACATGCATTAAGTATTCAGTAAATGTTTGATTGATAAACATGTGAGTGAATGATTGCATGAATGTTGTATCTGCTGTCAAAATTTCATTTTCTATGATAATTGTTGGAAAAATTATCATTTTAGGAATACAATTTGCATAGTATAAAAATCATATTATTAATAGCCTTACTATTACCATATTTAATAAATAAATCAAAATTTTAGTACTCTGTTGCTATTGTGAAGTGTTGTAACACATAATTGATAAAATACTTATTTTAAAAAATTAAAGTATTTATATATACACACTAATATGTAACTTTAACAGAGCTTAGAAGATCAACTTTCCCAAAGCATTGTTATCTTTTAAGATTTTGAAAGATTAGTTTTTATAAAGATATATTTCAACTAGACAAGTAACAACAAGTGTTGGAGAAGTTGTGATGAAAAATAATTCATTGCTGGTGGGAATGTAAACTAGTACAGCCACTATGAAAAACAGTTTGGAGGCTCCTCAAAAAATTAAGAATAGAGTTATCATATAGCCCAGCAACCTCTTTTCTGGGTATCTACACACAATTTTAAAAACATTTATTTGCAAAGATAATATATGCACTTTTATACTTATTGCACAGTGTCAATGTGCACTTCTACACATTATTCACAGTGACAGAGACAGGGAAACAACAAAAGTGTCATTTTATAGATGATTGGATAAAGAAGATGAGATACATATATACAATGGAATACTAGTCAGCTACAGAAAAAATGAAATCCTGCCATTTGCAACAACATGGATGGACCTAGAGAATAACATGCTAAGTGAAATGTCATACAGAAAAAGTCAGGAACCATATGATTTCACTCATATGTGGGATATAAAACTGAAAACAACAAATAAACAAACAAGAAAAACAAACAAAAACTCACCCAGGCAATAGCACGGTGGTTACCAGAGGGAAAAGGGGTGGAGGGTGGTAAAGGGTGAAAGGGTCAAATATATAGTGACAGAAGATTTGTCTTTGGATATTAGGCACACAATGAAATATACAGATGATATATCATAGAATTGTACAGTTGAAACCTATATAATCTTATTAACCAATGTCATTCCAATAAATATATTAAACTCTAGCCAGTGTGGTGCAGTTATTGAGCGCTGGCCTGCGAACCGAAAGGTCACAGGTTTGATTCCCAGTCAGGGTACACGCCTGGGTTGCAGGCCAGGTTCCCCAGATGGGTCATGTGAGAGACAAGCAATTAATGTAATTCTCACACACTGATGTTTTTCTCCCTCTCTCTCTTCACTCTTTCTAAGAAGTCAGTAAAATTAAAAAAAAAATATATATATATATATATTTAACCGTACCTATCTAACAATTACGTGTCTTTACTAATTTTTTTAGTACAAATTGTTAAATATGAGGGGGACACCAAAAAACCCCCAAATTATCTTATGGAGGGCAGGCCCCTTGTAGTATAGGCTTCCCTTGCTAGGTGAGTGTTCTAGGAAACCATCTGCACCTGTGAGAGGTGTGTTCTGCTTCAGTGACTTTTTTAAAGTGTATTTTATTTCCTTTGCTCATTTTATGATCAGTGATTTACGAGCACACCTATCCATACTATGCTGAGTGTTCAGCAGTTTTTGACCCAAACCAGCATGATCCCCACACCCCACCCTCCCTATTCACCCAATCTTACCCTGAAGGACTTCTTTTTGTTTCCCCAGATGAAAAATGTCCTCAAAGGGAAACATTTTGCCAGTGTGAAAGAGGTGAAACAAACAATAAAAAAATCAAACCAAAAACAAATAAACAAAAAGTCAGAAGCATCAAAACTGACAAATTCAAAAACTGTTTTGAGCAGTGGAAAAATGTCTCTATTGGTGTCTTGCATCAGATGGAGAGTAGTTGGAAGATAACCGAAGTTTAAACATATAAGAATAAATACAATTTTTTATAAGTAAATTCTGTTTTTTGAGGGGGTCCCCACCCCCTTGTAAATGGTCTTTTTTACTCTTCAGAGATTGTTTTGCTAAGTGCCCTTTTATGAAAAGCCACAGAATCTCAAAGAAAAACTCTAAATCCTTAGATGCAACACCTCTAAATTACCATATATTCAATTCATAATACTTGAAGCAAAAAAAACAATTATATACCTCAGGTTTTTTAGTATTTCAATCTATGCACAAGATCATGCAGTCTAAAACCATCTTTAAACAAGTTTAAAGTGTTGAAACAATTTTCCCAATAAAACACAATTAGCAAACAGTAGTTGACACTAAAGCACTTTTTAAAAATATCTGTTACAAAGGGAATACATGAGCAAACATAATATCATTAAATTATTTACTTACTTTCCAGGGGTGTGGCAGACACTGGTGATCACCGACTCAAGACCAATCTCCCTTTCCCACGCTACACAAAAGATAAATGTATTCTATTCTCTTGGCAGCATATCTAGCCTGGGAGGATAAATCATGGATGTTCTAATTACTGATTGTTAACAGATGGCAGTATTGCTCCTCCAGGAAGAATGAAGAGTGATGTTGGCCGTCATGATAATTAGCCATAGGCATTTAGTGCTTAGGGATCATGGGGCAGTCCTACACTATAAAGAATTGCCTCATGCAAAATGCCAATGTTGCCATTTGGAAACACTAGCTTAACTAATCATGCGATCTTGTCCCACTGTGCCAGGAATGAGAATGTAAGGATGGACATGTTACACAGTTCAGGACAAAGAAAAGAGAAAATGAACCATGTTGTAGACTTGAGTAATTTTTTCCTCTCTTATTAAGAGGTGGTCTTATAAAATGAGCTCATCTTTGTTCTTGTACTCCTCATTGCTGTGTGCACACTCCTAATTGGAGCAGAGCAATGTCCATGTGATGATGAGGTCAATAACATGATCAAGAAAGCAACAGGATGGATGGCAGAGAAGGGTGGAAAAGTCACTGAATTGACTCAGGGACTGCATACCACCACATTTCTCAATTAGCAAACAACACAAAGTCATATACGTTAAATGCTATCAGTCAGGGACTCTGTCATTTGCTCTTGAAAGTATGCTGACAAAACATACATCTTGGGTAAATTTGGTCATTGAAAATAAGATATATGAATATCATTTAGCTATTATTAAGCCATTCCACAGATAATGCTTATTTTAAGGAAGTTGTATGCTCCATTGATATTAGGCCACTTACTATTTTAATAGTTTTTAAATATTAGAAATGTGATTGGGTCATTTTACTTTTTGAGAAATATTGTATGTAAAGAGATAAAACACTTTATCGCTATATAAAGGGTATTTCAGTGTACATTCAACAGTTTTCTCTTCCTTACTTTTATCAGATTTATGTTGCCAAGAAAAAAGTATAAGAACCTCAGAAAGGGTCTTTGAATAATAGAGACCTTAAAGTGATATAAGATTAGGAAAAAATGGAACATAATAATTGACTTCCAAAAAAAGACAATCCCACAGGTTTTGGCTTAGTTTTAACAACATATTTGATTACACTATTAGTGTCCACAGTTTGGTTATCTTTTCAATCTACTTAAGTGTTCATAAAGAAACTTGTTTTAACACCTAAACCAATGCACATTTAGCATGTTTTAAAATCATGCTATTAAATAAGCACAGACAAATGGAAAGTACCTCTATGTACCTAGAATTATTGTATTGCCCAATAGGTAAGAGAGAATTGAGCTGAATTATTAAGCTTAGGTTGTACATTTCAAAATTATATTCAAGGAAAACTCCTTCAGTAAATTTGTGCTTTGTTATGCATAGTCAACCAAAGTAGGTTTTTATGTGTAACACTGAGCTCTTGTGCTTTGAAGGTGCAATGGACTTTTGGACTTACAATTCAGTGCACAATGACTACAATATCATACTAAGTCTTTGATTTTTTTTCTCTTGAGATGTACAACAAATTATTAAAGTGAGTGCTTTCACAACAGATTCATCTGTTTTTGTGTGTGCTTATTGATAGTGATATGTCACCTGTGTAATGTGCAAATAATATGTCTCAAAATTTCATAAAAAGAACTAAATTAATTTCATAAGTATATAGTTAAAAATGCCATGAAATATTATGCATAAATATAGTATAATGATCACTTTACATTTTATAAACTGGACATTTTTATTTCATTAGTATCATTTTCTCTCTATTAACTTTCTTAGACCATACTTAAATATAAAGTAAATATTTTGGGCGTTTATTTATCAGTTTTTTGTTATTTTTCCTATAATTTCCTGCAGATAATAACTAACATTAAAGAGCAATATTTTGAGTTTTATGAAGAACTGGTAAAGTGAAATGAACAGTAAAATGTAATAAGAGTAAAAAAGAAAAATGTAAACCTTTATATGCAACTGATAGACCTAAGAATTGGATGCATATTAAACTCACTTGGTATATATTTCAAAATACAAATATCAAGGTCCCATTTCAAAAATTCTAACTTATTGTTCTACAGGGAAGTGTGTGTCCACTGTTTCATTTAAACAGTGTTCCAGGTAATTCTTATATACTAAGAAATTGAGAACCTTTGACCAACATTCTATTCATATATTCATATATATATAAAGTAAATACTTAGAATCAAAAAATTCTGTGGCAAAAAAGACAAAGATTATCAAGTCCCATACACCTTAAAAGTCTGCTTTCCTACCACATCTCTAGGATAAAACACGTTGTTGCTTTTGACTGTTAGCCAGGAAATTAACTCTATTGGTAATTATCTGGATGCCCACCCATCATCTGGACACTCTAATTTCTGCTACAATAATTTTACCCACGTATCAAGCATCTTTTCTTAAAACAAGACAAAACAAAACAAAACAATGGTGTGTGTTTCAGAGGAGGAGTGAGGTAGAATGCAGAAAAGCAGGTGGTGGCAGATGGTCAGAGAGAGACAAAGAAACAGTGAATGTCATGCTATATATTCTAATTTTAGATAATTAAATTTCCTTTAGAGTAAATGAAACTAGAATTGGCGGCATTCGTGAAAAAGATTAAAGTGCACCTGTAGCAATTTATACCACCCTTAGCTGTCATAATGAAATAGCTCTGTGACACCCTATTTTGTGGTTATCCAGCAATATCTTTCTAATGATATGTGCTGTTTCTGGCTTGTCTTCCTTTTTATTCTTTCCATAGAGTGTTCTTAGCTTTAATTCGTTAACCTCCTCTATAGAAACATTTTTCAAAATGCAGTTTGAAGACCACTTGTACCAAAATGAGGAAAACCTATACATTTCAAAGCTTCATTTTGACATAGTGAATAAGAATCTCCAAGAAACTAATCAACAAAACAAACAAGCAAGCAAAACACAACCAGAGGCATTGAAATAAAGAGCAAACTGACAGTAACCAGAGAGGATGGGGGAGAGGAATAATGGGAGAAAATAGGGGAAGGATCATCAAAGAACATGTATAAAGGACACATGGACAAAGCCAAGGGGTATAGGTTCGAGGGTGGGAGGTGGCGATGGGGAGTGGGGGAGGCATGTAGTGGAGGGAAAATGGAGAGAACTGTACTTGAACAACAATAAAAAAGAAAAAAATGAATTTATGACTCTATTATTTTCATATTGATTATTTTACTCCATTTTTATTATTGTTAAAATTTCATTTTTCAGTTAATTTTAATATGTTATTTGTTTTAACAATATTGAAAACCCTACTATTATTTTTGCTTTACTCATTATAGCACTTGGCATAGTCTACTGAAATTTCTCTTTTTAAGATTTTATTTATTTATTTTTAGAGAGAAGGGAAGGGAAGGAGAAGGAGAGGGAGAGAAACATCAATGTATGACTGCCTCTCATGTGTCTCCTACTGGGGACCTGGCCTATAATCCAAGCATGTGCCCTGATTGGGAATCAAACCAGCGACCCTTTGGTTCACAGGCCCATGTTCAATCCACTGCACTATAGCAGCTAGGGCTGAAGTTGCAAAATACAGATGACTTTTACAGAGAGTAGTAAGTAGATCCTTTCCTCTAGTTACCAGCAACTAGCACAGCATTTAGCATGTTGCATATATTAATATATATTAGTGGAAAAGAGGAATGGCATAATGAAACCATCACCTTCATCCTTGTTTATACTCAAAAGGTAATTAAATGTTTTTCCCTCCAAAATTCTGTTTTAAATTATCTTCTTCTCCACTGATTTCGCCAGTTTGTATGCTTTTGCTTTATACCCACAACTCAGGTTTTTCACAGGATTATAGACCACTAATTAAAGACTCAAAAGGCAGCCCAAGGACCAAGCTAAATTGATTTCTATATCTGCTGTCTATCTTAGTACCATTAGCATGAAAATAAAGGATAAAATAACTATCCCTATTTGGAGATGCTATGATTGTCAATGTAGAAAACCCCAAGAAATCTATAAAATGCTCTTAGGTTAAAAAGTGAGTTCACGGTACCAACATAATATATGATAAACATACAGAAATCAACTGTATATCTATATAACAGCAATGAACTTGGGGAGCACATAGACACTAAAATGAAAATGCAATACACAGGTGAGGCATAGCTGGGGGTGATAGGTATATGAGAAGACTCTTAACTTTCACTCAATTTTGTTGTGAACCTTAAACTTCTCTAAAAAATAAATTATTTAATACAAAAGAACATTACCACTTAAAATTTCTTAAAAATATTTAGGTACAAATGCAACAAGACATGCACAGAATTTGTATGATGAAAACCATGTAACTATAGAAAGAAATAAAAAAATATAAAAAGTTGAAAGACCTATTGTGCTTATAGCTTGATTTGTTCAACATAGTGAAGATGACAATTCTCCCAAATTGATATACAGTTTTAATGCAATTTTTATCATATATATGTTATATATATCACATATCATATGTATCACATATCATGTCATCTGGATATCTCATCTATATCATATATATCATATCTGTATGTCTGTATAGGAAATATCCAGCCATGTAATATGAAAAATACAGATATTTATTGAAGAAGATACAAGATACAAGAAACATTGTACATAGGACAATGATGCCTCAGTCCCCTTCAAAGTAGGCACCTTGGGACCTTACACAGTTCTCCCAATCTTCATCAGCTGCCCCATCATATTTCCTGAATTTCATCAATGGTCTGAAACCTCTTCCCTTTCAAAGGTGATTTTAGTTTTGGGAAAAGCCAGAAATCACAAATAGCCAAATATGGGCTGTAGGGGTTTGAGTCACCTGGGTGATTTGATGTTTTGTCAAAAACTCTGCAGGAACCATGATACATGAGCAGGAGCATTGTCTGATGAAGCTGCCAATCACCAGTTGTGCATAGCTGCGGCCTTCTGAATCATCAGAATAGTTTCTGTGGTAGAATGTTCAAGCTTAATGGACAAAATCTGATACAGATTTGTTGCCCTACCAGCTCAGTCATTTTGAATGTAAGAGCCACACAGTACACATGCTCACTCAAAGGTGTCTACCACCTCTACTGACTAGTACAGTGAAGTCGTCATTGTTCACACATGCACATTCCGGTCCACTCTCCATGGCTGCCAGGTTACATCAACATTGTGCAAAGTCTTCTCATTATATTAACAATGGTTGGACTTTTTATGGACAGAACTCTTATATATGGTTACTCTAAAATTGACATGGAAGGGTCATGGCTAGTGTAGCTCAGTGGAATGAGTGCTAGCCTGAAAACCCAAAGGTCTCAGTTTCAATTTCCAGTCAGGGAGCATGCTTGGATTGCAGGTCAATGTTTCTCTCCTTCTTGTTCTCACTCCTTTCTGGAGTTGGAGAAGCAGTGGGGGGAAATGGAGACAACTGTACTTGAACAACAATTTTAAAAATGTGAAAAAAATCAATAAGGATATGGGAAGATTGAACGAAAACAATTAACCATCTTGGTCTAATTGCTTATACAGAACTTTGAACTCAACAACATTAGTAAACATATCCTTTTCAAACATTAAAAAATATAAATAAATAAATAATATATTTTTTTGGAAAATGACATGGGAGGGCAAAAGATCCAGGATGCCTAAAGTAAATTTGAAAAATAATACTTAAGTAAGCGAATCAGTCCACAAAGTTCAAGGTTTAATATCTAGCTACAGTAATCAAAGCTGTAGTATTGGCAGAGGGAGAGACACATAAGTGGATGGAACAGAATACCAAGCCTAGAAATAACATACACAGATCCATTCATCTGATTTTTCACAAGGTTGCCAAAAACTACTCAATGGAGAAAGATTGCTTTCCCAAATTGTGCTGGTAAAATTAGACATACATAGTCAATAGAAAATTAACTTCAAGTCCCACATCTTAAACAAAGTTTACTTTAAATGGATAACAGACTTAAATGTAAAATATAAAACTATAAAAATTTAGAAAAAATAACATATGGGTGAAAATGCTTGTGATCTAGGGTTAATCAAAATGTTCTTAAATTTGACATCAAAATGGTGATCTATATTAAAAAATATTTATAAATTGGACTTAACACAAATTAAAAGACAAATCCATCCTGTGAAATTACCTATTGTGAAGATGAAAAGACAAGTTAAAAGGTGAAAGAAAATACTTATCTGTAAAATACATGAACAACTCTCAAACTTAGCAATAAAAATGCAAACAATCCAATTAGAACATGAGCAAAACACATGAGACTTTTCACTGGAGATTATATATAAATGGCAAATAAGCATATGAAAAGATGCTTAACATTATTAGCCATTAGATAAATGCAAATTAAATTACTATACATCTATCTCATAGACAACAATATAGTGATTACCAGAGGAAAAGGAGGATGGGTAGAGATAGGAGAGGGTAAAGGGAAATAAATAATGTTGGAAGAACACTTGACTTGGGTGATGAACACACTACTCAATATACAAAGGATGTTTTGTAGAACTGTACCCCTGAAACCTATGTAATTTAGTTAACAATGTCACCCTAATAAATTCAATAAAAATTAATTGATCAATTATAAAGCAAAACAAAACAATGGCTAAAAAATAGTGACAGAATTGTCACTGGTGAAAATATAGTAAAACTTGTATTTATTTATTATCAATGAAAATATAAAATGGTCCAGCCACTCTGAAAATTAGTGTGGTCGTTTCTTTGAAAACTAAACATTCAACTACCATACAACCCAGCAATTAAACTCTTACACATTTTCTCAAATAAATGAACAGCTCTGTTTATCAAAACAACAAAACAATGTGCATAAATGTTTATATCAGCTTTAACCATGATACTTTAACCTGATATCCATAAGTGAGTGAATAAACTGTGGCATAACCATAACATAAAATACTACTAGTCTGTAATACAAAAGCAATGAGTTATTGATACATAAAACAACCTTGTTGAATCTCAAGATTTGAATGCTGAATAAAAAAAGCAAAGGCCAAAAAATTTACACTATATTATTTAATGTATATAATATTATTAAATGACAAAATTATAGAAATGAGAACAGATTGGTGGTTGTCAGAGGTCAAACATAAATCTCAGAAGGAAGTGGGTTTGCTTATGAGAGGCATCTTGAAGGATCCTAGAAGTAATGGGAATGCTTAGCAACTTGACTATCAATGTGTATATTCTCTTTGTAATATTGTATGATAATTTTGAAAGAAGTTACAACTGGGTGAAGAGTACATGGAATCTCTCTGTATCATTGTGTGACTCCAAGTAAATCTATAATTTTTTACAAATTTTTTAAAAATTAGATTTATTGGAGTGACATTGGTTAACAATATCATATATGTATTAACTGTATAATTCTATAATATATCATCTGTATATTGTACTGTCTTCTCACCACAAAAAGTATAGTTTCCCTCCATTACCACATATTTGGTCCCCTTTACTTTCTTCATCCTCCACCCTCCAGTGACCAACTTTCTATCATCTGTGTTTATAAGTTTGTTCATTTGCTGTTTTCTGTTTCATAGATCACATATGAGTAAATTGATATACCTCTTGTGCTTTTCTGCCTGACATTTCACATTACATGATGCACTTAAGATCTAACCATGTAATTGCAAATGCATTATTTTGTCATTTCTTATGTCTGAGTAGTGTTCCATAGTATATATATACATCACATCTTCTTTATCCAATCATTTATCAAAGAACACTTTGGTGTTGTCCATGTCTAGGAATGAATATTTTCATGTATTTTGGGTAGATTCCTAGAAGAGGAATTGTTAGGTAATATGGTAACTCTATTCATATTTTTTTGAAGAGCTTCCATACTGTTTTCCCTAATGGCTTGGTACCATAAAAGATTTTATGAACTTGACCCCAAAGTCAAGGAAAGTAAAAGTAAAATTGAATAAATTAGACTAAATAAAACTAAAATTAAGTGCACATCAATAAGCAAAAAGACAAACTGTTGTTTTCTTTTGCAGTTTGCTAACTGAACAGAGGATATATTTGCAAACATTTCCCATAGGGGCTAATATCCAAAATAAATAAGGAACTCATACATCTCAACAACAAAAATATAAAACATCACATCAAAAATTGGGCAGACACTTTTCCCAAGAAGACATACAAGGCCAACATAGATACAAAAAGATGCTCAATAGGGGAAATGCAAATCCAAACCATAATGCAATACTGCCTTACACCCATTATAATGGTTATTATCAATAAAACAAGAAATAACAAGTATTGTAGAGGAGGTGGAGATAAAGGAACCCTCATTCACTGCTGGTAGGAATGTAAATTGGTACAGCCACTATGCAAAACAGTATGAAGATTCCAAAAAAAATCTAAAATTTTTAATTTTTAAAAAAGTTTATCTGAGCCCTGGCTGGTGTAGCACAGTGGATTGAGCGTAAGCCTGTGAACCAAAGCATCACCGGTTCAATTCTCAGTCAGGGCACATGTCTGGGTTGCGGGCCATGTCCCCAGTAGGGGGGCACGAGAGGCAACCACACATTGATGTTTCATTCTCTCTCTTTCTCGTTTCCTCCCCCTCTCTCTAAAAACAAATAAATAAAATCTTTAAATAAATGAATAAAAGACTATAGATCCACAGGCAAAAGAAAAAGTTTGTGGTTTATTTCAAACAATAAATAAACAAATAAAAAAACATCCTTCATAGTCTTTAAAAAATAGTCAGTCTACAATAAGAAAATTGTAGAGAGAATGGTTAAAGGGTCCCAAATGTATTCCAACTTTGACATTCCTTCCAGCAAATATTGGTCATAATTCTTTAATATTGGAGAACTTTTTAAAAAATGCAACTGAAAATTTATCCAAAAGAGTGAAAAGTGAAAGGTAAAGTGAGATTTTAGCACCAGCTTCTCTAGGAGACTGGAAAAGTTCTCTTTGCCAGAAAAGCAAAGGCCAAGTTTATAAGTGTTGCCCTGATGTTCTGTATAACTTATAGCTCTGTGATTAACTAATCAAAGAATATTTCTTAATCTCTAAAATGAGATGATATTATCGCCTCTCAGTATCAGTAAATTGTTAAATGCTTTGATGCATGTCAGTGCCTAACATAGCACCAGATTCACAACAGTCATTTAGTAAAACATAAGTTCTCAACATCATCACTTTGCCAAACTCCAGACGGTAAACTAAGAAATCAAGAATACCAAAGAATGAACAAAAATAGTGAAACATTTACTGTGGTTGTAGTTTGTTTATAATTAGTGGTTACAATTTGGGTAGAGTAAAACTAAAAATTGTGTCTATTAAACCATTAGCACAATGCTCTAGCTACCCTGATATATCAGAGATTTACACATCCCTTTTCAGCTGCATCAAATGTGAAGATTCCTAAGCTTCACAAATAATCTGATTTTAATTACACTACAAAGTAAATATTTTGTATGTAAATACATGTTTAGTTTTAGGCTAAAGGTTTAAATAATAACAAAATATGACTTTATTAATATTTCACTGTTTCTCAGTAAAAATATCTTCTCTGCTTATATAACTAAATCTACATTATGTAAAGGAATTAAATGATCTTTAATGCACAGTAAAACTTAAATATCTTACTACCATCATCTGAGAAGAGGCAAGACAAATATATAAGTACGCATGAGTGTATGTCAGCATTATTGTGTTTTTATTTGGCCTTTTTAATTAAAAACAATGACACAAAAACAATCTACATAATATCTTTCATTAGCAAAATTTGCCTGGAATTGTCTACTTTAAAATATATTTTGTAAATTTTGAACTTCTGGCCAAGATGGAGGTATAGATAGTTACAAGATTAAATATAAAGAGAGAAACCTAAAAGAAGCAAGAGGAAAGGAGAGAGTTACCTACAAAGGAATTCCTATAAGGCTATCAGCTGATTTCTCAAAAGAAACCTTGCAGGAAAGAAAGATCTGGAAAGAAGTATTTGAAGTCAGGAAAGGCAAGGACCTACGTCAAAGATGACTCTATCCAGCAAAGCTCTCATTTCGAATGGAAGGACAAATAAAGTGCTTCCCAGATAATGTCAAGTTAAAGGAGTTCATCATCACCAAGCCATTATTATATGAAATGTTAAAGAGTCTTATCTAAGATAAAGAAGATAAAAAATATGAATAGTAAAATAACAAATTCACAACTATCAATAAATGAACCTAAAAGAAAAGAAAAAAATAAAAACAAACTAAGCAAACAATGAGAATGGGAATAGAATCAGAGATGGACATCACACTGAGGGATTTCAGAGGGGAGGAAGAAGGGAGGAATGGGGAGGAAAGGTACAGGGAAAAAGAAGTATGGTAAGTAGTCATAAGGTAAAAGGGGGAAGATAAAAATGGTATGGGAAACAGAGGACTCAAAGAACTTATATGAAAAACCCACGGACATGAACTAAAGTTGGGGGATGCTGGAGGGTTGGGGCAACAGGGCAGAGGGAAAATAGGGGAGGAAAAATTGGGAAAACTGTAATAGCATAATCAATATAAATATTAAAAAATAACAAGTGAAGGATAACAACTGATTTCAAAATAAAGACAACCAGGAATGTCAGAAAATCAAAGTGTGTGAAGAAAGAAACATTCATCTAGACAAGTAGAAGTGGTAGGGATGGACAGCTGGGGCAGAGAGTATGTATGGCGAGGCAGTGGCTGACAACCTAGTGGTCCCACATTTGCACATTTATAAAAATGATGAAAACAAGCAGAAACAACTGGGGAGCAAGCAATCCCAGCCTAGAACAGACCACACAACCCAGGGTTCCAGAGCCAGGCAAATAAAGCCTCATAACCTCTGGCAATAAAAACATTTGCAGGTTGTGGCATCAGAAGAAACTGCCAGTCTCTCAGGAGAGTCCATCTGAGGGGTCCATGGGGTTCTAAAATGTACACAAGCACACCCACCTGGAAATCAGCACCAAGGTAGCACCTGGAAGGGCACCATTTGCTTGCATGAAGTAGGGGAGGCTACTGAAGTTCAGGCAAAAGCCTAGCAAGCAGCATTGTTCCATCTCTGATCCCCCCTTCACATACAGCACGACAACTCTGTGAAGCACATTGCCCCACTCTGGCAAATACCTAAGGCTCTGTCCCTTACAACATAACAGGTGTTCTGACAAATTGAAGAGACAAAGAAATATGGCTCAAATGAAAGAACAGATCAAAACTCCAGAGAAAGTACTAAGTGACAAAGAGATAGCCAACCTATCAGTTGCAGAGTTCAAAACACTGCAAATCAGGATGCTCCCAGACATGACTATGGTCATAATATAAAGGAAGAAGTGAAAGCTATACGAAGCAAAATTAATAAAAATATACAGGGCACAAGAGTGAAGGGAAGGAAACTGGGACTCAAATCAATGATTTGGTAAAAAAGGAAGAAAAAAACATTCAAAAGGAACAAAATGAAGAAACACAAGTTCAAAAAAATAAGAAGAGGATTAAGAACCTTTGGGACAACTTTAAACATTCCAACATCTGAATCACAGAGGTGCCAGAAGAAGAAGAGGAAGAACATGAAATTGAAAACAGATTTGAAAAAATAATGAAGAACTTCCACAATCTGGTGAAGGAAATAGACATCCAGGAACTCCAGGAAGCTCAGAGAGTCCCAGAGAAATTAGGCCCAAGGAGAAACACACTAAGGTAAATCAAAATTAAACTACCCAAGATTAAAGATAAGGAGAGAATCTTAAAAGCAGCACGAGAAAAGGAGAGGGTTACCTACAAAGGAGTTCCCATAAGGCTACCAGCTGATTTCTCAAAAGAAATCTTGCAGGCCAGAAAGACTGGCAAGGAACATTGAAATTCATGAAAAGCAAGGACCTACATCCAAGATTACTCTCTCCAGCAAACTTATCATTTAGAATGGAAGGGCAGATAAAGTGCTTCCCAGTCAAAGTCAAGTTAAATGAGTTCATCATACCAAGCCCTTATTATATGAAAATGTTAAAGGAACTTATCCAAGAAAAAGGAAAGGAGAAGGGAAGAAAAAGTACAGGGAATAAGAAACGTAACTGATAGGTGTAAAATATAAAGGGAAGATTAAGAATAGTATACGAAATGTAGAAGCCAAAGAACTAATATGTACAACTCACGTACATGAACTAAGGGGGGAATTTCTATGGGAATGGGAGTACCCAGTGGAGGAGGACAAAAAGGAGAAAAAAAATGGGACAACTGGAACAGCACAATCAATAAAATATACTTAAAAAATGTATTTTGTAAATTTTAGCTGTATTTATTCTAAAATAAATGGTTTCTAAACTATAATTGTTATTTTTGAAAGTCATTTGCCATAAAATTCTTTTGACACTTTATAGCTCAATAACCAAAAATATTAGTGTTTAAATTTATAAATGGATTGTGCACATTTTATTAGATGTGAAAATCAAACTCATTTATATTACACAAAATTAGAAAAAATGTTTTATTTAAGTAATGTAATTACCTTTGTTCATGATATATTCAACAATCATTAAAAATAAGACTTCTATTTTATTAACTAGTTTATTTTTATATTTTGCATTAATTCCATTATCTGTAAGAAAATACATTACCTAGGAAAAAAACAACTTTAGTTTTTATTATTGTACTTTAGAATATGGTAGAAATATATATTTATTAAAATATTTTCATAGGGTTTATAAAAACTATTTTTCTCAGTATTGTAATTTTGGTATTATATGCCAAATCATAATGAAAGGTGCCATTTAGGATAATACATGCTTTTAGGATGTAACAAAAGGACATAAAGATGAAATAATTTTATCACATTTGACCATTTTTATTTACTCTAAAAATATTAGAATATTAAATATGCAGAGTTAAGTATGTATGAGGAAGAGTTAAAACTTCGGGTGAAGTTTTTATTGCTTAAAAACGCCTACTCTGTTGTGGTTCAGCAGGATATATCATTTTAAAGTGGATGTTGCTAGAGTTGACATTCTTTTTCTTTTTTTTTTTTAAGTTTAATCAGTTTGGCATTTGGTTCGACGATTCCCTGAGGTGTAATTTGATTTAGTGTCATAAACCGTTTATATTGTATAAATTTGTGAATAAATCACACTGCTCACTAGTCTGTAAGGTCTATTTATTACACACTTGGTAGAAAGGCGATGTTTTCCCAATAAGATGAAGACATATTGTAGCCTTATGTCTGCCATAAGGTTTAAATCCAACACAGAAATTTAGAGCGGCTTTTTTCTTTTTGTAAGCACAGTGTAGTCGAGATATTGCATTAAATATACAATTAACAGATCTCCAATAGTCACAAGAGAGTTGACAACTTAAATTACTTAGTTATAATAAAGATAAATAGCAATCTAAACATGGATGTGTATTGTACTATGCAGTGCAACTAACTCTGAATGTCAGAGCCAGGCAACTTCCCAGGACAGATTAAAAATACTTTTCATAATTAGATGGTATCAGAACACACCCATATTTGAAGAAATGACCAAAGGTCTTGTGTTTTAAAAATTTGTGTGACCATAAAATATATTTGGATGCACACATGGGTAATGTCAACATGAAATTCTGTTTTGTGAAAGGTGTGCTTCATGGTGTGAGCCTTTAATAGAAATATGAACTGACATAGACTATCAATTACTCACAATAGATATAAGGAGTTAAACCATTTATTTTATGGAATAAATTTACTGTTTTTAAGGAATTTATATGATTGAAAAGATTTTTGTGAAGCAAAAGTTAACTGAAACAAAATAGTTTTTTCTTAGTCATTAATACAACTGAAATAAACAAAATGAAATTATGCAGTGAGTATATACATATCTTCTTTTATATTAGAGATTTAATTTGTTACCTATTTTATTATAAATGTATAGACATTTTTGCTTTCCTAGTTGGTCTATCATAATTATTTGTCTCTCTGAAATTCAAATACAGTATGTAGTCTACAACTGAAAGAAGAATTATAACAACCTTTGGTAGGAAGAGGTATATCAAAATAAACTCTGTGATATTTGTCACTCAACAAATCAATCATACTAAATTATTTTCTCTTTTTTCCTCTTTAAAGAAATAACTAGAATGATCTCACTATTTACTTTGTTATTCAAAGAGAAACCTATAACTTTAATTCCCATCTTCCCAAAATAAAATGTCCATTTATTCCTTTGATCATTTTTTTCTGTCTTCTGAACAGTAGCTAGTTTATTTTTTTTTAATTTTTCCATAGTGGATTGTGATTATCTAAGTTTAGTCTTTCAATTATATTTCATGAAGACCAGAACAATATTTGAGATCTTTCTATTCCGATTTGTTTTTCTTTGATACCACAACTATGCTTGCTCTTTGGGTTGTATCAGTATAGTACAAAAAGAAGACTAAGTTTTTAAAAAGATACAAGAAAGCAAGTGGATTTAGAAAGAGCAAGGATTCTATTTCATCACATTGTTCCAGAATGAATTCTAAATTCCACAGAACTCATTGAAAGAGGTAAAGATATATATATATATCTATAGAGATATATCTAAAGATTATATATATATATATATATATATATATATATATATATATAGAGAGAGAGAGAGAGAGAGAGAGAGAGAGACTGAGATTGTTTTGTTTAGTAATTGGTTATTAATCCGAATTGTCGGTATGTAATACATAGTTAATAGGTTTTGACACTCTAAAGAAAAGAAAGTATGTTTTTAAGATTTTATTTATTTTTAGAGAGAGGGGAATGGAGGGAGAAAGAAAGGGAGAGAAACATCATTATGTGGTTGCCTCTCACGTGGCCCCCACTGGGGACCTGGCCTGCAATGCAGGCAGGTGCCCTAATTGGGAATCAAACTAACAACCCTTTGGTTTACAGCCTGTGCTCAGTCCACTGGGCTACACAAGCAAGAGGGGGAAAAAACATTTTAAGGAAGAAACTTTTTAAGAAAATATCAGTTAAAACTCAGAGGATTTTTTTGTCTTTGAAAGTACATAAGGGACAATTTGAATAAAGTATTGAGAAGAGAGATAGGAACAGGTAAAATGAATAACTTGATATTTTCTATGCTTCTAAAGTAACTTTAAGACCTTGAACTAAATTGATTACTGAGGGCAATATACCTGAAGACTATAAGACTGGATTTTAATTAGTGTTAAATTCTCAGACCAGGAAATAATATGAATCAATCAATACCCTGTACAAAAATAGATTCTTGCTTTTTTTGTAATTCCCTTCACGAATGTAGAGTTTACAATATTATACTTCTTCAGCAAAAAATGTAGCAAGTTAATCCTATTCTCATAAGAATAATTTCAAACCCATCAACCTCCTTTATAAAATGCTGGGCACACATTAGCTACATTTTATTGATTTAGACAATATGTGAGTTGTCAGAAAAATCTCAATTTTTAGAGTTATAATAAGATTGCATTAACTGTGGATGTTTTTAAACAATTATTAGTTACTTTGAGGGGGCAAAATGAATTTAGTTCATGTGGTAGATCTATAATCCTAATCATTGTGTCTTTTCTGTTTTTTTCTAACTATGTACCTTAATGGTTGACTGCTCAATAGGAGAATAGATATCCTGCTACAAGTATACTTGTTTCTTTGAAACAGATGGGGAAAACTGCTTATTAATTCAAACCACTTTCCCCGGACTGACTTTTTTCTACTCTCATCAGTAGAAGTCGTAGCTAGTTGAAGCTGCTGCACTCCGTGTTATAAATGACTGTTTATTTTATAGGCCAAAGGCACTTTCTCCCTGCAAAGCAATTTAACCCATTATGTGATTGAGCCATAATTTGCACTACATCACATAAGAATCTGTAGCTATCTTGACTTTCAACTGGGGATATTAGAAAAATCTTTTCTCTTTCCTTTGAGCCAGTACTCCAGCAGCTCTGATGGACAGGTAATCTATCAGAAATAGTGGGGAGAGGAGAGAACAGGTGAGAAGCAAGGTGACACCTGGACCCCGATGACTTCTTATATCTTCATATCTAGCCAAAGAAAATTACAGTATTACATCAGCATATGTGACTTGAAGAAGAGAATTCAGTCATTTTGGATGTTTGAATTGAGGCATTTTGGAGTAGCTCTGGAAAGACATGAGTATCAGACTCCTTTTCCTCAATTATCATTTATTCTACATTTATTAACATTCATGGTATACTAGGTATTATCTTAATATGTACATGTACAAAGATAACTAAAGAATTATGCCTATGAAGGGAGGAGGCGATTGATTGTGGAGAGACATGACAATCAGGCACAGGGCACATGAACACATGGGCATGTAATGCATCCTTGTAGAAGTGATGAAACATGAATTGGGGTATATGAAAACTTCATAATATGAGGGACCTTGATCCCAATCTAAGTTTGGATTTTTTGAATAAATAACAGAAAGATTATGAATAATTGAAAAATTCTAGATCCAGAAAATCAAATCTTAATATAAGTTTTAGTAAAATCATCCAGGAAAGATTGTGAGAGGTTGGATGAAGATAGAAAATTTTGAGATAGGGAAACTATTATAATAGTTATCAAAGAATAAGATACAGGAGGGGAAGGAGAGAACAAGTGAGAAGTGGAGGGAGGAAGGGAGAAAGACTGATTTAAACTGTGATGATGGAGACCATGGAGGTGAGAAGATGAATGTGAGATACTTGGAAGTAAAAATGATATGTTATAGAAACTAATACAAATAATATATGATATAATATAATAATATGATACAAATACAAATGATATAGGAACTAATAGAAAGATGTCAAAAAGATATCTTGGGGCTGGAGAAAATGCTGAGATATGAATACTTAAGAAAATATATAGAATGACTGAAGAAGACTGAGATTATAACTCTAATGATTTTAAAAAGAATTCACCAAGTCTACCCATACTGTTGCAAAGGGTAAAATTTTCTTCTGTTTTATGGCCAAGGCAGATTTCGTTGTATAGGTGTCCCATAATTGTTCTATATACTCATCTGCTGATGGACAGTTAGGTTGCTTCCATGGCTTAGAAATTATGAATAACACTGTAATAACTGTAATGAGCATAAGACTCCTTATGTTCATGTTCTTTCAAATTAGTGTTGTGGGTTCCTTCAGATATATTCCCATAAATGGGAATGCTGGGTCAAAAGGCAACTCTATGTGTCTGCACCAATCTGCATTCACAACAAGAGTGCATGAGGTTTCCCCTTTCTGCACATCCTTGCCAGTGCTTGTTTGTTGATTTATTGATGATAGCCATTCTGACAGATGTGAGGTGATATCTCATTGTGGTATTAATTTGCATTTGTCTGACAATTAGTGACATTGAGTGTCATTTCATCTGTCTATTGGTCATCTGTATGTCATCTTTGGATAAGTGTTTATTCAGGTTCTTTGTCCATTTTTTATTTTTTTTGCATGTGTGTGTATGTATGCATGTATGTATCTATGTATGTTGAGTTTTGTAAGTTCTTTATAGATTTTGGATATTACTCCCTTATCAGATGCATGGGCAAATATGTCCCCCCATTCTGTGAGCTGTCTTTTTATTTGATATTTTTCTTTATTGTGCAAAAACCTTTGAGTTTGATGTAGTCCCATTTGTTTATGTTTTTATTTTGTTTTCTTTGCTGCAGAGATACAGATAATGAAATGTTATGGATGGACCTGCAGAACATTATGCTAAATAAAATAAGCTGTTTAGAGAAATACAAATACCATATGTTTTCACACATATGTGGAATCTAATGAAAAAACTGAACGAACAAGAAAAATAGAGACTGACTCATAATAGAGGGCTGGGTGACAGCTGGTAGGGGAAGGTTAGAGGATGGAGGGATTGAACTAAAAGGAAAAAAGACTTGTGGACATGGACGACAATGGGGTGGGTGATTGTGGTGGCAGAGGGAGGAATAATGGGACTAAATGATGATAGAAATCTATAAGAAGAAGAAGGAGGAGGAGGAGAATAACTCAGAGGAGTCTTCATAGGAATTTGGAAAGAATGCCCAGAGAGGCAAAAGGGAAATTAACAAAAGAATGAAGATGTCAGTAAGCAAATGTCCAAATTCCTATTCAAATATTTACTGAACTGTAGCAAATTACAGTCATTAGTGATCTTTGCCATAGCAGTTTCAATGGAGCATTGGAAGTAAAACTTCAATTATACAAATAGGATTTGAAGAAATATGATTAGATAAATATCACTCTTAAAAAAATTCTAGGCTGAGAAACAGAATGAAAAGAAATGCTATTTAGAGTGAAATGTAGGTTTGTATGAAGAGTATTTTTATATTAAGGAATATGTGTACAGATACATATGTTAATGGCAAAATATTCAGTAAAGATAGAGATTGAAAATGGACCATGAAAGAAATATTGAGTAAATCAAAATTTCTAATCGAGGGTAGAAATCTGTTGAGGAGAAGGAACATGTCTTCTGCTGAGGTGGGAAGAAATGTGGTACTACTTTTCAAGTTAAGTTACCTGTGGACTGTAAAAATTTAACTTGTGAGAGTCAATTATTTTTTAATGAATCATATCTTATTTAATTATAGATGAAGTTTATGTTGAAATGCTAGAAGGCTTAGAGAGGAGGCTGAAGTTTTTAAAATGACTATCATAGAGACCAGAAAAAGAGCTACCTACGACATTATGAAATACTGACACAGAACACTGATCCAGTTGAAAATTGACACCTTACTTGAGTAGTGGCAGCAGTCTTACCAGCTTCAAAATTGCCTCCAGAACTATACAGTCACATATGTGCAAATGAAGAGAAAGCACTATGCTGGGTTTGGGAAAAGGAGGACTTGAACAGTTAAATAAAAAAAATAAAAAGGTATAGATATTGTAGGAGACCATACCACATGGTGTGAGCCCAGCTCCCACTGGGAGATGCACAGGACCCATGACCACGGATAGGTTCTCCTGTGGGAAATCGGGCCTGCACTGTACCTACACTGCTATGAGACTTGCTTTTGCTAAAACTCCCTCACTCTGAATTGAGGCAGCAAACATTTACTGCAAAGCAACTTCCTAAAAACCATGTTAAACCTTCCAAGGACCAGTATAACCAGATCAACCACTTTTCCCTTTGCATTTTCAAATATCCTTTTTCTGTAATGTGATTAGCAGCATCTTCTCCTTTGTTTCCTGTAAAAGATAACCACCTAAAGAGAACGTATGCATAGTAAATGAGGATCATCATGTAATATGCCCAAAAAGCAATAAAAGCTTGTCAAGGCTAGGGTTGGGATGCTCTCCCCTTGAGAAAGTGGTCGTGCCATCACTTTTTCTACACAGGACTCAGTAGTCCGTGTGAATTTGTCATGTCTTATCCACAATGCAGTGGACAGTGCTTGCCGGTGACCACAACAATACTTCACAGATTTAAAACAAATATTCCAGAAATTTATATGGAACCAAAAAACAACCCCAAATGACCTCAGTAATCTTGAGAAAGAAGAACAAAGTAGGAGAGATCACAATACCTGATATCAAACTATATTACAAAGCTACTATAATCAAAACACTATGGTATTGGCATAAGAACAGACATATAGATCAATGGAACAGATAGAGAGCCCAGAAGTAAACCCAGCTCTCTATAGTCAATAAATATTAGACCAAGTTGACTGGAGTACAAAATGGAGTAAAAATAGCCTCTTCAACAAATGGTGTTGGGAGAATTGGAATGATGCAAAAAAAAAAAATTAGACTATAGACATATACCATTCACTAGAATAAGCTCAAAATGGATAAAAGACTTACATATAAGCCATGATACCATAAAAGTTCTAGAGAAAAACACAGTAAAGTTTCAGATATCCCATGCAGCAATATTTTTGCCAATATATACTCTGGGGGAATTTAAATAAAGGAAAGACTAAACAAATGGGACTACATCAAATTAAATAGCTTCTGCATGGCTAAAGAAAACATCAGCAAAATCAATAGGGAACCAACCTTATGAGAAAACATATTTGCCAATGATACATTGGACAAGGGTTTAATCTCCAAAATATATAAAGAACTCATATGTCTCAACACTGGGAAGACAAAGAATTCCATTAAAAAACGGGCAAAGGACCTGAACAGATGCTTCTCAGAGGAAGACATACAGAAGGCCCAAAGACATATGAAAGGATGCTCAATATCACTAGCCACCAGAGAAATGCAAATTAAAACCCCAATGAGGTATCACTTCACACTGGTCAGAATGGCCATCATTAACAAATCTACAAACAACAAATGCTGGCAAGAATGCAGCATAAAGAGAGCCCAAGTGAACTGTTGGTGAGAATGTGGATTGGTGCAGCCACCATAGAGAACAGTATGGAATTTTCTCAAAAAATTAAAAATGAAACTGCCTTTTGACCCACAATTTCCCTGTTGGGATTATATCCTGAGAATCCTGAAACACCAATTCAAAAGAATTTATAAACCTGTATGTTCATAGCAGTGCTATTTACAATAGCTAAGTACTAGAAACAGCCTAAGTGCCCACTTGTAAATAAGTGGATGGAAAAACTGTGGTATATTAACACAATAGATTACTACTCAGTAGAAAGAAAGAAGCAACTTCTACCTTTGGTGACAGCATGTGTAGAACTGGATACTATTTTGCTAGAAGAAATAAGCCAAGTGGCAAAAGGCAAATACTATATGCTCTCACCTATAAGAGGAACCTAATGAGCAAAACAGAACCTAGGCATGGAAACAAGCCACAGATTGACAGCAACCAGAAGGGATGGGGAGGGGGTTAAGGGGGAAAGTAGGGGAAGGGCCTAATCAATGAACAGGTATATATGACCCATGGACATGGACGACAGGGTGGGAGGCATTGACTAGGGAACGGGGGTGGGTGGGGCAGTGGAGAGCAACAGGGGAAAATTGGGACAACTGTAGTAGAACAACATTAAAAAAATAATAGTTAACTTGAAAACAGAACAAAAAAAGGAGTATAAAATAAATGAAAAGAGCCTGAATTTTCAATACTTTTTAAAGCTAAAATATACTTTGTTAAAATAAAGTAAAACATACATATAAGTATATCACATATTTAAATGTTTCAAAAATCTATTAATGGAGATGCTTTATTTGCATTTTCTATCCATGCAAAGAACATAATACTAATGATTTTATTTATCTGCATTAACATAACACTTATTTAAACTTAATTCTTAAGAAATATAAACAAATATATATTACAATTAAACAGTTACTTTGACTTTGAATGTGGGTATCTATACATATTTTTTGACTAGTACATGCTTGATTCTGGAAAACATTTAGTCATTTTACATTCTGTATTATTTGCATATGACATATTTAAAAATATTATCTGTAAGTGGGAATGCTGTTGCCATCTTAGAGTATATATAGTGCATGGAGGAAGAAAGATACATGGCTTAATGTTGTAATACTAATATGAATGACCAGGGTGATGATAAATAAGATCTGAGTATTTAACATAAAATATTTGATGAATAATTATTCATTTCTGGAAAAAATGACTGAGTGAATATATGAATTAATGTTTAAATAATATTGAGCTCATCAGGAACTTATTATAAAAAAAGAGCTAGTAAGGAAAAAATTTAAAAAGGTAAGCTTTTAGTTAAGATAAAAAAGAAAAGATTATTTAAAAAATTGCAAATATAAGGTGGGAAAGGAAGAAAACTGGAGGAAGTTGGTTGAATTTTGTCAAGAAACCATTTATGACTCTGTAAAATGATGCTAGTAATAGGTTGAGGACAAATATTCTACAGAAATGAGTTCCTAGAAAAATCCTATTTTTTTTTTTACTGGAAACAGTTTTCAGACCTTTCTCAAGTATTGGAAATTATTATGATTATTCCCAGAAAGTTTTTAGTACAGAACAGTAAAAGAAAAACAGTTTCAAAATATTTCAACTATAAGATAGTGTACTTCATTCAAGTGTATTTCATTCAAATATATTTATAAGAATCATAAGAAAAACAATGCATCGCTATTTCTCTCTTCATGTCTCATAACTTCACAATCTGTTATCTGTTATATCATCATTATATAAACATAGGGATTAATAAAGAATTTAATTAAATAGAAAGATTTCTTATACCTAAATTAAGAAGATTTCTTAACCTTCATAGATCCATTAAAAATTCCAGAGAAAGTCAGTACCATGTGATCTCACTTATGTGTCAAATCTAATGAACAAAATAAACTAGCAAACAAAATAGGAAAATTAGAAACAGACTCATAAATACAGAGAATAAATTGATAGCTGTTAAGGGGAGAGAGATTGGGAGGCTGGGTGGAATGGTAAAGGGACAAAAGGAAAAAAACAAAGTCACAGATACAGTCAACAGTGTGGTGACCAGCAGAGTGAAAGGGGTGGGGGAGGGAGGCAGAAAATAGTGAAGGGGATAAATGGTGATGGAAAGAGACATGACTTGCAGTGGTGAACACACAATACAATATATCGATAATGTATTACAGAATTGTACACCTAAAACCTATATAATTTTATTAACCATTATCACCCCAATAAATTTAATAAAAAGTTTTTTAAAAAATTCTAGCTCAAAGTCTTTTATCCCAAATCCTAATCTTCGAGGACTTGAACCTAATAGCATTAAAGAAAAAATAAAGAACCCTGATTTTCATTCAGCCTTTTTGTGTTATGCATATTTATTATATTTTACATATTTATTTTTACCTAAATATGCACTTAAATATATAAAATATAAAATATAATAAATATAAGTTCACATCAACACTGTTGCAAGCTTAACCAGTTTTCCACCAAAGGGAAAAGAAAGTCAAAATACACTGAGCAATGAAGAGTAATATTTTGGTGCTTAAGTGGAAATGAAGATTCAAGTCATTTTACTTCACAAAGTTATCTTGTGGTAGTTGGGTAATAAAAGAAAAATGAGTCTAAAGAATCAGCATGGTTATAACAATGTGAGGGGTATGTGTGGCAGCATTGGGAGAAGAAAGGTTAATGTTGACTCTAAGTGTTAACGGAGCTGTGGTAGGTAGGACTTGGAGCAAACCTGAGTGGAGATCATTCTGCATGTATGTGTTGAGTGGAGAGGCAAATCTGAGGCAAGGAGTGATAGAAAAAAAAGCTGCCTGTGTTTAGCATAAATATGACTATTACCTTTAGTGAAAGAATTGACAATAAAGCCCGTGATTTTTTTTTTAACTTAACTATCTTCAGTTTGGTTTTGCAACTCTGGAGTATTTATGTAGACCTTGAAAAACATATTTTCCAAAGCTTTACTATTTAAGGTAAATTATAAGTAGCAATCTTATTCATAAATTCTGTGAATTTGAGGAGAAAAATGTAATGCCACAAAAAAGACTAGGCCAAGTTGTAGCAGCTTGTAATACGAAGTTATTTCTAGGTGAATTATAAACATTACAGGTATATCTTCCTAAGCAAAAAGCCATGAAAAATTACAACACTATAAACTACATTGTGCTTTGAGGTATCTAACAACTCACATTGTAAAACACCTAAAGTTTGTAACAACTCTAGGTCAGGAATATAATCCAATCCCACATGGACTGTCACTTAAACCATTTGGCTCTAAAAAGCCCATGCATAACTCATTACCTAATACAAGTGTTTGGTAAATCTGAATCATAGCCAATTCAGAGTTGGGTTAAAACTCTAAACACCCTTCCAAATTGGTACACATTTCATTTTTTTCAAAGTGAAAGAACCAAACAAAATGTAATTTGGGTAGGAATATGAACAGCTCCTTCGGCTAAAGTATCTTAAACGTGGGTCTTGTTTGCCCTTCTTTTATTTTGAGTGTCTCCATATGGCAGAAGTAAGAGAAAACCTTTTTGTACAACACTATTAAATATCAGATACTCAATTATACTAAGAAGAGCTTAGAATATATCTATGTTTAATGTTACCACTCTAATCATTCATGAAATAGTGACTATAACATTTAGATGTCCAGAAATTGGGCCCTTAATGTATTTATCAAATCTATGATTAGTCTTTAAATGTTTAATTCAACCAAGGCTCATTACTTTGCTTTTCAAAATCTCTCCACCATATACAGTAATTTTAACCTGAATAGCATTACAGAAAGATATTATTCTAAAACCCATATTTCACAATTTGTCAAGAAGCCTTATACTTTTTAAAATAACTAAGGCTCACATTTAAAATGAAAGGAGAAAAGCACCAATTCCTTACAACATCCCATAGTGTTAAATATCCTGGTATAGGTGCAAAGAAATACAAAATATATAAATATGAAGCTTAATCTGTAAATCATGTAAATTCTGTAAAATCTGTAAATCATGTAAATTCTGTAAAATATAGAAATCATGAACCTTAATCTGTAAATCATTCATGAGTCAATCACTTTAATATATAGACAAGATTAACATAGTAAAAGAAAGTAAGTTACTAATGTTCCCGTTCAAGGTGTAATTTCTGTTGAGTCAAGGCTAAGAATTGGGTATGCTTCAGAGACCAAATGATACAAAATGACAGAAAAGGCAGCAATCAAGTACCCTCGGCTCTATGATAAATGGATATAGTTTGTAGTAAATATTCTGTAGCCCAAACACTCTTCTACTCAAAATCTGCCTTCGCAGCACCACTCTCTCTCTTTTCTCTCACTTTCATGCTGGCTGAAACACAATTAACTGAAGTACAAAATTCTATCTGCCAATATATTGCTAATGTTCAAAACCTCGAAACTGTGAGAACCCTAGGTATCCCTGAAGCGTTAAAAATAAAACTTAAGAGAAACCAATTTCTTTTCAAAACTTACAGCTCAGCTAAAAGAATATCAATATCTCTAAAAGAGTCAAGCACTTGGAAAAATATCATTTTTCAACTTTTGACAATCTTAAAAATTGCTATGGCATATAAAAACACAAACATGCCAATAGCTCTGGTTGTAAGGGTGCAATGGGGCCTAATCTTCTGGCCAACAAGCAACTTATGTGTCAAAGAGTTAGTATTTTAAAATCAATTTTTATGCCCACAGTAATTCCCATTTTTAAATGAAACATAAAATCTGATTTTTCTATTTATAAAATGGGTCAGTGTTTTGGCCAAAGCCATAACACTGAACAAAGATACTGCAAAATAATAAAATTTATATATGCAGCCAATTAGATTCCATCTTAATACACTATCCTGAAAAGCGTGGTGGGCTTTTTTTACAGGAGGCATAAAAATAACTGTAAAGGACACATGGACAAAAACAAGGGGGTGGAAACAGGGGAGAGAGGTAAGGTGGGCATGACTGGGGTGGTGGGGTGGGGTGGGGGCAAAAGGCAGAAAACTGTATTTGAACAACAATAAAATTCAAAAGTATTTAATAAAAATAAAATAAAATAAAAATGGTATTCTGGTTACAATGATAGATCAGCTATTCTGCAGTAGATCCCTCCAGCAAACGCTTAATATATCTGATTTGTCAAAGTCAACACTCCTGCTAATCTTTCCCACCAGTGTCAAATACGGAGAGCTATCACCTTTTCATTTTGTTGTGCAGTGTAGGGAGAAAGGTGGACAATGGGCAGAGAGAAATCTTCACAAGCATCAGAATAAAATGGGTTCTTTGAGCACAGCTATAAGATGCAAGAAGAATTAGAAAATCAGCTGTGCTTTATGAGATTTCTTTTGCAATTCTTTATTTGCCTGTACTGTTTGCTTGAAGGCAAATTATTCCTAACTTTACTACACTAGTTAATGAATGTTTTAAGACTACAAAAATGTTTTCTATTAGTGTCAAAATGTTATATGTTTCACTATACTATATAGTCAGGGTGAAGTGAATAAAATAATATTAAATATGAAATCCTTTGAAAGCTTTAAAGTAATATTATTATTACTACCATTTAACCTGAAATAAAAGTGTTTTAGCCAGTCTTAATATTGTATCAGTCTATAAATATTCTACTTAAAGAAAAAAATTGTCTTTGGGAAGATTCAGAAAATATAAAGCAATCCTATTTGTCTTTAATTCTACTAACACAAATGGAATTTTCTATATGAAACAACCAAAATTTAACTATTAATTAGTATAGCTTCCTTTATTAAATGCATGTATGCTGATATATGCATACATATATGCATAAATGCATGTATGCATGTATGGTTGTAGGGGATATACTGTAATTAAATTGCATTTTAATGTAAATGCAAGTTTAATGATTCTGGAAATGCCTCATAGCAGAAAAGAATGTTAAAACTGGGAGAATACCAATCTCGATGTGTTAAAATATTCATCCATATTGTATTGAAAACTAGTAGCATTATTCTTCACATCCTCAATAAAAGGAAAGTCAAAGTGAGAAACTTTGTTGTAAATATGTGTTCATTTAGGCTCATAAACCATATAAGGTAGATATTTAGAAAAGAATGTTAAAAATATAGGACATAGAAATAATATGGGTGTCTAAGTTTTCTGACTATAGAAACTTCCACTTTTACTAAAATTATATGGAAACCAAAATTCAGTTTAGATTAGCAAGTCATAAAATATTTACCTGAATATTTGCATTTGCATATAAGAAATAAAAATTGAAGTGAGGTGTTTCTTAATAGTTTACATTTGGTTAATTGACATATATAACAAAACATAAAAGAAAAAAAATAAGTATTAGAAACACTGAATTTAAGTCAGAAAAATCTGGGCTACAGAATCAGTTTTTCAGCATATTAGCACATTTGAACCTTTATTTTGTTGTCTATAGAAGGGAAATATTAATAGTGCTTCTTATGTTTATTAAGAGGTTTAACCCTGCTGTTACGCTACTATTCACTTTTTCCTTCAGCAATCACTGCAAGTGTACTATGCTTTCTTCAGATGGTTAGAACTTCTCTTATGTTGTATAGAGTGTTCTCTTTTGGGGTTGCAATGTGTTAGAAACTGTCCTGACTGGTTTCAGAAGCTGTAACCCCGCTGATAGGAGAAAAGGCCCCATGGCTAGGGGAACTTAGCACCATAAGCCACTAAGGAGACAAAACTTATTTTCCAGGTAGGGGTGCAGCCTCTGCCCCCTTTGCTTCACCCTGCTTGGCCCTGGAGGATGGCTGGATAGTCAATGACAGGTACGATTCCTCAAGAAAGAAACAACCTAAGACAGACACAGTCACAAAGGGGCCATCAGGGAAGGACTCAGGGGATTGTGGAGAAGAGACAAAAACCCTTACCCCTTGGCTTTATAGTAGCCTGAGTCTTTATTCTATCTGTAAAAAGTCTCCTAATCTCTTGGCTTCCTTGCCTTCCCCACCTGATTCAGGCCTGAAAAAATGCTGAAGTGGGATGCAGTCCTATACAGGAGCTGGTGGTTCCCAATGGAGGGCAATCAGGCCTAAGAAAGAATGAATAAAGTCTTGTGAAACCTGCTTGCTAAGAATGTCCTCAAATTAAATGTTAAGGGTTCAAGCATAAAATAAGTTTGTTTCCCAAGGTTTCACAGCTGAATGGTGTCACCCTGTGTACTAGGCCCTGACTCAAAAGGACCCCCGCAATCCCAGAAATGTTATCTGTAAACCATACCTCCTTCCTTTGATATGCATCCCTATGCAAGCTAAACTCAATAAAAGCCCACTAAGAGAGAGGCTAAAGACCTATCTGCTCTGAGAGACTGGTCAGACTTTCCTCCTCAAGCAGATCATTTCTTGGTAGAATTATTCTCATCTGTGGCGGCCAGAGGAGCTCTGCAGAATGAAGCTCCCCCACAGCAGCGAAAGTCAGTACTTTTCTTTTTGATATATATAGGGCGAGTTTGGAATATAGTGTTCGTTGCTGTTACACTCAACAACTAGCTTTCAAGCCTGCCTTTCCTTTGATTGACTGTACCTAATTGAACAGAACTGAGAGACAGGTGATACTTGCTCAGTCCCTTAAAGCACTGAAATCCATAGATACCTGAATGAGGAAGGTTGAGCATGAACATCATTATCATTCATTACAAAACTTATATAAATTAGCTTGATCTCTTATGCCAGGCACTATTCTAAAAAAATGTATATTAAAATTTCTTTATTTTAACAACTCAGTGAAGTAGATAGTATTACTTTACACACATTGCAGATGATGAATCCAAGGCACACAGAGGTAAGGTAACTTAATGAAAGCCACCCAGCCATTGAATGATAGAACCTGATTTCAAGCTTGGACAGCAATGCAGTAGCTCCAGGGCTCATGGTCTAAGCACTGCACTATACAGACTTTCATTATAATTTAGGAAGAATGAGACATACACTGGTTTGGCATTTTCAAAGTCGTTACACATATTACTCCTGCATTTGATGACTTGGATCCTGACAGAGGTAAATTTCAGAGAGTAATGAATCCGTCCTCTTACCCTTCTGCTTCAAGATCTAGTATACTGTGCCAACAATCCAAGAGATGATGCCTTTTCCAATGAGAATATTGAGGTATTAATGCATTAAACTTTATTAATACCATGGAGTTTTTCAAGGTGAATGGATAGGTACTAAATGGAATCTATATGTCAAAGTTGCCTTCTGATTATGGAGGGAACATACAAATGATTTTCTGGTTTTGCATAATTTAAATAATGTTAATAAAATTAATAATAGTAATAATCTACAACTATATCAACAATGGTATACTCTATTCCATGGTATACTCAGTAAAAGTTTATTTCAATCAATGAAACAAAAATATTAAAACCTTTGTCTCTCTATAATAGAACCAAGCTGTGCAAATGGAATACACATAATTAAATATTTAAAGAGTATATTTTATTTTAAACCTATATGCCCAGTATTAGAGGCACACCATCTATTTGATATTCATCTAGACAGGCAATATAGTATGGTATCTACCCCTTCGCAACTCGGAATATGTGGTTCAGCATAGCCGATGACTTCATTTCCTATATTGGTGTCCTTAGTGCATTAGTACATGTTTTCATCTCAATAAAATGGAGAATCTTAGGCTGTCATTTTGTCACCATTTAGATAAAAATCTGCCATCTTACTACTAGTTATTGAGAACAGTAGAAGGGGGAATATATTATAATAATAAAATTCTAATGATTATGATTTTATTTATTATTTGTAAGGAACCAGACACTATACTAAATAAATATCTCATCTCAGTTAATTATCACATATAAAGTATAAAAAATCATATGTAGGATTAACAAGTATCATTGACCATATACAAATAAGGACACAGTTGTGTGTCAGGCTATGTGCCCAGGGTTATTCAGCTAGTCTGTGGCAGAAATGGTTCTGGAACTAAGCATCTGCTCTTAATTCCTACTTCCTTCAGTGCTATATGGAGACAAACCTATAGCTCTAACTTATAAAGAGAAAGCACACCTAAGTATGCTTCTCTGACCTTCTGATATCATCATCCTACTAAGTATCTAGGTCCTATTTTTAAACAATTTTATTGAAGTATAATTGACATACAAAAAAACCCTACACATATGTAATGGCCTATTCTTTGTTAATGTCAGCAAACAGGGGCAGGCGGTATTGAGGATAAAAGAAAGATTTTCACAGGTTTTGTACACTGCTCAAAGCATTGCTCTCTCTCTATATAAAGTCTGTCTGAAAAAATTTAATCATTGTTAATATAATGAGAATGGTTTGCACAACATCGATGTAACCTGGAAGCCAAGGAGAGTGGACTGGAATGCACATGCATGAATAATGATGACTTCACTGTATTAGTCAGTGGAGTTGACAGATGCCACTGAGTGAGGTTGTGTACTTTGTGGTTGTCACATTTAAAATGGCTGAGCAAGTAGAGCAAATTTTGCATTAAGTTTCCATGGAAACTTCAGATGATCCAGAAGTCTGTAGCTATTGGCAACTGGTGATTGGCATCTTCATTATGACAATGCCGCATCTCGTGCATCATGTCTCCTACAGAACTTTTTGGCAAAACATCAAATCACCCAGTGACTCACCCCCCCCTAAAGCCTACACGTAGTGCCCTGCTACTTCTGGCTTTCCTCAAAACTAAAATCGCCTTTGAGAAAGAAGATTTCACACTGTCAATGAGATTCAGGAAAATATGATGGGACAGCTGATAGTGCTTGGGAGAACGTGTGAGGTCCCAATGTGATTACTTTGAAGGGGCTGAAGCATCATTGTCCTGTGTACAATGTTTCCTGTATCTTGTACCTTCTTCAATAGAGGTCTCAATTTTTCATATTATATGGCTAGATACATTCTGGACAGAATTTTATAGTTCTAGGAAAGAAGAGGGTTGTTTCCAAAGGATGGGACAACTTCTCCTTTTAGTGTGCAGCTCTGATACTCCATTCTACATTTTTCCATGGAAGGATTTGTACCACCAGTGGGTATCTACTTCATGCTTATAACTTTGACAATCCACTCACAAGTGGGGCAGGGAGTCTATACACAATGTCATTATAATGCTACATTAATACAGTTACAAATGTTTTCACATATCAAGATACACTTTTCTGCTTTGCACTTTCCATCCCCTCAAAGTGAAAAGTTTCTAATATTAAAAAGCCAATGAAAACATTCTTTTAGATACAATTATTCTTTTTTTTTTGTTTTTTCACTACACATACACACACCCCTCTGAATATGTGTAGACATTCTCTCACATTCAGAAAAGAAAGCTTTCATGTTCTTAGTAGTCATATATTTAGTTGTTCAATAATAGAAAATTAATCCCAGTTATATGGGTAAATGTGAAATATATGATAGCCATGATTTCTAAAATATCACAAAAGATGAAACTTTTCACTTATGTAGAATATTTAAAATTTAATGTAGTATAAAATGCCTGTGTCAAATTACTTTATATGAGGTTATAGAAATAGGAATGTAGGTATTATATATAATCCATGACTGAATTTTTAACTTACATTATCTCATTCAATCCTATAAAATAGATATTATTATATCCATGTTAGAAATAAAGTAATGCAGTTGTATGAAGTTTAGCTTAATTGATTAGGTTCCACAACTGGTGGATAACAATACTAGGCTTAGAACTAAGACTATCTGACTCTAACATATTTGTTTTTGACCACGCATCTACAAAGACCATGCTTGGGGAGCATAACAGAAAAGCATCTCTGAAGAGTGGGGTTCAATGAATCAGCAAGTGGGGTTCCCTTGCTGATTCATTCACAACAGTATGCTGGAAAATCCTGTTACCTTGGTACAGTTAAAAAAATAAAAGCAAAAACAAAACCACAAACATCAAAATGCTGCTACTAAAAATTTTGAATTTTTAAATTTAGTGCTATATCTAATCTGGGCAACAAAGGAGATAATGTTCAAACAGTCATCCACTTTTTAGGGTATAAAATCAGTGGAATATTATCAAAAGTATTGATGTATCTAATAGAAGAGACCATCTATGTATCATATAACTATCTGTATATTAAATATGTACATGTGTAACTAAATAACTGGTATATTTTATTTCAAATATTATAGAGTAATAGGCAAAAAAATAAAATGTCATATTTGATATACTATGTTTTTTTTCCTACAACCAATAGAATGCATAATTTAACTCATGATTAGGCTACTTTTAGGATTTAAAAAAATATATTATAGAAAATTAAATAGGACATGAAATTTTAAAACCTACATGTAAGTGTCTATATTTTTTAAGTGTGATTCATCTTGGACTTCTGTTGGATGTCTCAAACTGTCACTCCTGCATGCATGTGTGCTTTTCATGTTATACTTGATTGAAGAAATCAACTGGTAAGTGACAGTATTCAACAGAATTTAAGATTTAACTATCACCTTGAAAGAAAAGTTATAGTTCTCTTGCTATTAAATTCCAAATATCTGCAAATATAATTTCTCTGCCTTTCCATATAGTTTTATTTCATTCTATTAACATATTCAAACAGCTATTAAAAAATCCTTATGAACCTTATGAACTTGTATACCATCATTGGCATTACCTGTGAGATAATAATTATTCTCTATATATTTCATTGTAGTAAACTGAGTTCCAGTGACTTTAAGAAACTTTATCAGGATTACAAAATCAGTGAGAGTGAAAGATGGGATCTGGTATAAAAACTAAAGTCTTTTTCTCTCTGCTCCTAAGGCTCTCTGACTAAGGCACGGCATCTTCTCTGTCTTTGTTTACTTCAGTGTCCACAGTGACTGTAAGCAGTGCTTCCAGTTTCAGCTACTACAGAATGCTGCCTATAGTCTGTTGTCTTTAGAACACTTTCTTTCCCCCTTTATCTAATTGGTCATGGAAACACTTCATCTGTCTTGCATACCGGTGTTATAGGGGTTTGCAAATTGTATTCCATGGGGCTTGGAGTTACATTGGAATAGCAAAGTTCTCTTTTTAAAATGTGAATATCACTCCTAAACATTATGAATATAAATTTTTATCTTAATGAGTCAAATATTTATAAGATGTTTTTGCCCAAAACAACCAATTAAGGAATACACAATTATTTGTGTCAGTACCATTTAGGTATTGAGGGAAGAAAAAAACAGACATAGCTCTTTCTAAAGTTGTTTTCACCCTGGGCAACTTCAGGCTGCACACATCATGAACATAAAATTCCATACCCATTACTGGTGCCACTTCATTTCACCTCATAGACTTCAGGGTATTGTTGTCCAGTTTCTGATAAAGGATCTGACACCACCTCTTCTTATTCTACTTCAGGCTTTCTTTAACTAGTAGTTAGCATTTTCTGTTCTCTGATATAAAACTCCCTCAAGATCCTTTGTAAATGTAAGTCTTCCTTGTTTCTGTTCAACACTCACTTTGAAAATATTTTCCAAAGCTATTTCTTTAAATCTTTGCATCTAAACTTGGCACCAACATATAAATATATAGTAGTATTTTTCTTTAAGGAGAACATATGTCAATGATAATTTTGGATTTTAGGTAACTGGAAAGGAAACCCTGAAAAAATTAGTACTTTCTATATTTTCCAATAGAATGTTTGTGAGTGCATAGATTTGTGTGAATTTTAACTTGTAGTTGAGAAATTAAAGAAACAGGGATGCAAGTTAATTTAAAAATTCCTTTACCTTTTAAAATTTATAATAATATAAACTAGAACCCTTAATGCACTGGAGTAAGTATATATAATAGAAAATGTAAATTTATTAAATAAGTAAAGACAAGATAAACAAGGAGAGAAAAATCACAGTATGAAAACATATGCTTAAAGTACATATGTAAGTTAATTATATATCAGAATACATATCACTTTGCTAGCAGAAAATACCCTAGGTTAATTCTGTTATAAACTTAAAAACTCTATATACTCAAAGATGCAACTTTTTGCATTCATGGGCTATCTTACACATTATTCTGCCATTTAAAAATATACTATCTTCTTTAGATAAATTCCCAGAAGTGGCAGTTCCATTTTTAATTTTTGAGTCAACACCATACTGCTTTGCACAGTGGCTGCACCAGTCTACATTCCCACCAACAGTGCATGAGGGTTCCTTTTTCTTACATCCTCACCAGCACTTGGTTGTTTGTTGATTTATTGATGGTAGTCATTCTGACAAATGTGATGTGATATCTCACTGTGGTTTTAATTTGCATCTTTCTGATGATTATTGATATTGAGCACTTTTTCATGTCTATCAGTCATCTGTTTAATTCAGAAGAATATATGTATTTGTATGTTCATTACAGTGATATTTAGGTAAGATTTGGAAGCAGCTCCAGTGCCAATCAGTAGATGAGTGGATGAAACAGTTATGATATATTTATGCAATGGAATGCTAAGAAGAAAATTTCACCTTTGCAATAGCATGGATGGACCTGGAGAATATTATGCTAAATGAAATAAGCCAGTAAGAGAAAAAGAACTGTACCATATGTTTCACCCATATGTGGAATCTAATGAACAAACTTTACTAATAAGCAAAATAGAGATAGACTCACAGAAAGCCAGCTGACAGCTCTGATAGGGGATGTAGAGGAGGGGTGGAAAGATGGAGTGAAAAAGAAAAAGAACTCATGGACATGGACCACAGTGTGATGTTTGCAGGAGGGGGTGAGTGGAGGTGAAAGAGAGCATAGGGGGATAAATGGTAATGGAAAAAGTATAATGAAAGTGAACTATTAAAAATATGTATGTAGTTTCTCAATTAATTTCATTCCCTAATTGGCATCTAGGAGGTAAAGTATATTACAGAGAAAAAGATATGTGCTTATAAGAAAACATCAAATCTTTGGAGATGGATTATACATTTTTTAACTAAAATATAGTAATATTTTATTCTATTTTTTAAAATCTTTACTGTATTTTTTACATTACCTTTTAGTCCCCTTATACTCTTTCCCCTCAGCGATTACCTCACTGTTGTCTGTGTCCGTGGGTTCTTTGTCCTTTTTGCTGAGTCCCTCCACCCTTAACCTCCCCAGCAACACTAGCTGTCATCCTGCTCTCCACCTATGAGTCTATCCCCATTGGATTGCTCTTTATTTAAAAAAGTGTAGCAAAATAAATTCAAATGACTTAAAATATTATAGGAAAATCTCAGAATAACACAAACAGGCCAAGATTGTTGACTAATTAGGAAAGCCCTTTCCAACCAGGTCTAAAAAATAGTCCCCCCTAAAAAACATGTTTAATTAGATTGATATAAATATATTATTCTACTGGAGAAAATTTTTAGTTTTTTATACTTTATAGTTCCAAGTGCTTTATATAAATTAAAGATGTAAAGGAAACTCTGGAAAAACACAACATATGTGAACAAAACAATTTTTTTTTTCACTGTATTCACTTATTATTATAGTAATTTAAAATCTATAATTTCATTCTAGCCAACAAATTAATATTGGTTCTAATTTAAGTCACATAAGATTTTTAGTTTGTTATAGTCGATATAATTGATATATAACTTCTTTTATAATAATATAATATAACTTCCAGGCATTTCTTTGGACAGTAGGGATAAATTATTATTAGAAAAATATGTATTCTCTTCTTTTCCACATACACGGGCAAGCACTAAAAACAATAGAGAATTTTTTTAAAGTGTAAGTTAGTTGTAAGTTAATAGAAATGTAAAGAATGAGTAAGATCACAGTAATTTTGAAAATAAGGAGTTCTAGAACTTGACACTTGATTGCATGGCATGGTGTCAGTCATATGTGACAGGGAAAGAGTGTGTCAATAGTTAGAGACAGACTACAGTGAGAACTACAGTTATTAAAATCGAGATGGCAAAATGGTTAGAGCAAAGGTAACCTAACAATGCTATCAGAAGTGGAAGACAGTATGGCTGCCTATGAATTATTATTTATAGTTCATCTATAAGCAATCAACATTTCAGCTAAAGTATCAAAATACTTTAAAACAGTAATAACTTACTTGTTCATAATAATATATGCTAGGCATTCTTATAAGTGTTATGTATGTTTTTTATTTAATCATTGTTTTATGGATATGGGAATGTTGTCATCTCCATTGTATGAACGAGTAAGTTTTTATTTGTTTGTTTAAATTCATGAACAGCAAAGAGTGGTGGCTGAATTAAAGGTTGTCAAACATAGGATCTCATGGCTTAACTACAAGCTTCTCCTGAAGAATTAAAAGGAATGAATGAGAACAATTTTCATAAATTACTCACAGGGATCAAGTTTACTTATTCTTGTCACAAAACAGTACTTTTTCACAGAAAAAAGAAATTGAGAAAATTCTGTTTTTTTTCTTTTCTACGTAAATGTAGTTGGCTTGCTCAATACTAGTGTGTGTGTGTGTGTGTGTGTGTGTGTGTGTGTGTAATCTAGCATAATGGAAATGTTTTTCTTGAAGATACCACACACTCTCCACACAGTGTTCAAGTTAGTCTTTTTCAGGCATATATAGGCACAACAAATCAATGTTTCTCTATCACATCAACTCCTTTTTCTTTCTCTCCCTTCCCCTCTCTCTGAAAGCAATGGGAAAATGTCTTCAGGAGAGAATTAAAAAATATATGTATATATATGTTCATATATATATATATTAACTTGCAAGAAGATGAAATAAAATATACACAATAAGTTAGTTGTTATATATATGAATAAATATCACAATGATTTTGAAGTTTTACTACTAATATATTGAGAGAAACAGTACATTTATATAAGTTTTAAATTTATAAAGGCTTGTATATTTGCTATTTCATATTTTCTCCATTTACGTTTTTGCCTTGAAAACAGATGTTAGAGGAATTTTAGGTTCACAGCAAAACTAAACAGAAAGTATAGAGAGGTCCCATATACCTCCTTTCCCCACAGATGCATGGCCTCTCCTAGTATCAATATCTTGCACCAGAGTGCTACATTTGTTACAATCAATAAACTTGCATTGATATATTGTCACTCAAAGTCCACAACTTGCATTGCTGTTCACTCTTAGCATTGTTTTGTACATTCATTCTGTAAGTTTTAACAAACATGTAATGATACATTTATACCATTATTGTATCATAAAAAATATTTTTACAACTCTAAAAGTTTTTGTGCTCTGCCCATTCACTCCTTTTCCCTCCCAATCCCTAGCAACATTAATCATTTAACTGCCTCCACAGTTTTCTGGAAGGTCATGGTTAAAATCGTACATCGTGCTGCTTTTTCAGATTGGCATCTTCCACTTAGTAATAAGCATTTAAGGTACTTCCATGTCTTTTCATTTTTTGATAATTTATTTATTTTTAGCACTAAATATTATTCCCTTGTCCAGATATAGCACAGTTTACTTATCCATTTTACTAATTGGAGGGCATCTTGGTTGGGTCCACACAATGGAAATTATAAATGAAATTGTTACAGGTTCTGTGCACTGGTTTTATGTGGATGTAAGTTTTAAATACTTTGGGTAAATGGCAAAAACCACAATTGCTGGATCATATGGTAAGAGTATGTTTAGTTTTATAAGAAATCACCAGCTGTGGCTGGTGTAGCTCAGTGGATTGGGTGATAGCCTGTGAATCAAAGGGTCATCAGTTCATTTCTCAGTCAGGGCACATTTCTGGGTTGGGGTCCAGTTCTCCAGTAGGAGACACATGAGAAGCAACCACACATTGGTGTTTCTCTTCCTCTCTTTTTCCTTCCCTCCTCTCTCTCTAAAAATAAATAAATAAAATCTTTAAAAAAAAGGAAATCACCAAACTGTCTTCCAAAGTCATTATACTATTTCGCGTTCCCAACAGCAATAAGTAAGGGTTTCTTTTTTGTACATTCTTGACAGCATTTTTAGTGTTCTGAATTTAGGAAATTCAAATATCTGATTCTTGCTTTAATTTATCATTTTCTAATGATATATGATGCTGAGAACCTTTTCATATCCTTATTTGCTATATCTGTGTGTTTTGGTGAGCAATTTGTTCAATTCTTTTTCCCATTTTTATTGGACTGTTATATTTGTTATTGTTAGATTTTAATAATTCTTTGTATATTTGCATAATATTTTTATTATTTTTATGCTACTACAGCAAAATGTCATTAACTGGGAAGCTTATAAACAATACAGATTTATTTCTCACAGATCTAGAGACTGGAAAGTTCAAGATCAAGTGTCCAGTAGGTTCAGTTATTAATTTCAAATTCCATAAGTTGTGAAAGCGGTGTCCTGGCCTTTTACCTAATTTTAGTAAATTTTTAGTTTCTCAACATTAAGAATAATTCTAGGTGTCATTTTTAACAATAAATGTTCCTTATTCAGTTAAGAAAGTTCCTTTCTTGACAGGAGCGGAAGATGGCGGCTTGAGAGGAGGAGTCTGGATCCCCCTCTCCAGCGCACAGGGGAGAATTTGGCCGATCTGAGGAGAAACAGACTAGGAGACCACGGATATCGCAGCGTTTATGAAAATAGGGCATCAGAAGTTATCCAGATATTGACGGTGAGACGCCAGAAGGGGCCCGAGCTGGGCTCCCGTGAGGGCGGAGCTGGCCCTGTCCCCAGTCAGGGGTTGGAACCAGCAGAAACGCAGGAGCTGTGCGCACCCACGGGGAACAGTGAGTACCCACTCTGCCGGACCAGGAGAGGACTTGCCGTGGGGGTGGAGTCTTTCCCGTGGGCGCCGGAGCCCCCGAACGGGTGTGTGTGGTTTTGGGGAGAACTGAGACCCGGGGCCCAGCCAGGAACAGGGAGGGTCTTCCCGAGCTGGGACCATCTATCGCGGGCGCGCGCCCTGCGGGTTTGATCACTCAAACGCAGAACTCAAGAAGGACACAACTTTTCCCGGGTGCTGAAGTCCGCAGTGGATACAAGGGGAGGGGCGCGACTTTCCCCAAGCCCCGAAGGGTACCTCTCGAGACTGGAGAAGAGACTGCGCTGCCCAGAACGGGGAGCCCAGGAGGGGAATTTCGGACCCCGCGCGCAGTCCCAGCCCAGGCACCGAGTCCCGGAAGAGAGGCGGGGCTCGGCCGAGCGTAGAGCCCGAGGCGGGGAAGCTGGGGGAGGGGCGCTACGCCTGGTTGCCTGCGCCCTGAGCACAGAAGGAGTCAGCAATCGATTCTGAGAAAAATCGATGGCCAGCCCTGAGGCTGACTGAGTTCTGTCTTAGAAAGGTGAAAGGCAGTCTCACCGCTCGCTCCTCAGCCTGCTTGCGCTGGCAGGAACAGAAATACCGATTTGGCCAGTCTGAAACCAACAAGAGTTTTTTTTTGTGTGTGTGTGTGTGTGTGTGTGTGTGTGTGTGTTTCTTTCTTTATTTTTTTTTCTTCTTTCTTTCTCTCTCTCTCTCTCTCTGTGTTTTTTTCTTCTTTCTTTCTTCTTTTCTTTCTTTCCATTTTTTTCTTTTCTTTTTTTCCCCCTTATCCTACTGTTTGTTTGAGTGTATATATCTCTCAATTCCTTATAATTCTTTTCCATCCATCTTAGTGTTATTACTTCTGCTCCAAATCTACCTCTCCTGTAATATATATGCTGGTTGTTTTATTTTGGTTGATGTGGTTTGTTTTTGCATGCAAATTTATATTATCTTTTTCTTCCTTTTCTGACATTTTTTATTTCAATAGTATTTTCTTTTCTTTCTACATAATCTTCTTTGCTTAGCTGGTTATACTGTCGATTGATAGGTTCCCCCTATTATCACATTCACAATGAGTTGATAACTCACTGTCCCTCACTTGGGTCCTATTGGTACACCACTCAAAATTCTATGCTCCTTATTCTTGTTGTCTAGATCTCATAGAATCTGCCCTAAGATTGTTGCTTCAATATCACTATAAATAGGAATTATTTCATATACTTGTAAGTACAACTCAACACCCCTCATAGATCTTGGCTCACTTCGCAATTTCCAAAACTCTACTAACGTAGGGGTTACCTCTATTCTTTTACACACTACCCCTATTTACTATTCTTTATTCCTACCTTACCTCAGAAT
>PVIA01009205.1:0-63397 GCA_004024845.1 Tonatia bakeri
GGGGGGATGGGAGGACTTGAATGGGAGTAAGGGGGTAAAAACTGTACTTGAACATTCATTTAAATAAAAAAAAAAAGAAAGCTAAAAGAGACAAAATTCAAAAAAAATAAAAAATAAAAACATTTGCCATGTTAAGACCTCATGACATGTTTATGAAAAAAACCCAGACAAACATCCTATCAAAATTAAACAACAACAACAAAAACGTTGAGCCCTGACTGGTGTGGCTCAGGAGGTTTAGCACCATCTCACAAACAGAAAGTTCACTGGTTAAATTCTGGTCAGGGCATCACCTGGGTTGCAGGCCAGGACCGGGTTGGAGGCATGTGAAAAGCAGTCGATGTTTCTCTCCCTCTCTTTCCCCCTGCCTTCCCCACTCTAAAAATAAATAAATCCTTTATTTTTAAAAAAGTCAAACAAGATTTTGAGACTTTGAAAAACTCAAATCAAAATTCTTGTGGGATAAGTTAAAAAGTTAATGCCTCGCCCAAATGTAGAGAATCTTGAAGCATTTAAAAGAGTGACATGACTATTTTTTATTTCATTTACTGTTTATTTTTATTTTATTGACTTTATTGAGGTGGCATTTGTTCACAAAACTATACGTTTCAGTGTACAACTCAACAAAACAAAATCTGCATACTACATAGTGTGCCCATCACCCAAAGTCTCTTTCTGCCCCCATTAATCCCCCTTTGCCCACCTCCACCTCCCCCTACCCCTATGGCTATCACGACACTGTTGTCTTTGCCTATGTTTTATATATATGTAAATTATAGACATAATTTATATTATAAAAATATATTAAATTATATATGTATAATTTTTGCTTAATCCCTTCATTTTCTTTCTTCCAGGCCCCGCATCCTCCTCCCCTCTGATAGCTGTCAATCTGTTCCATGCGTCCATGCTTCTATTTCTATTTTGTTTGTTAGTATATTTTATTCATTAGATACCATGAGATCATATGGCATTTGTCTTTCTCTGACTGGCTTATATCACTTAGTATAAAACTCTCCAGGTCCATCCATGCTGTTGCAAAAGGTAAGACTTCCCTTTTTTATGGCCAAGTAGTATTCCATTGTGTAAATGTACCATTGCTGTTTTTATCCCCATATCTAAATAACACTGCAGTGAACACAAAGTCACATATACTATTTCAAAGCAGTGTTTTGGGTCTCTTTGGATATATTCCCAGAAGTGGGATCACTGGGTCAAAAGGCAGTTCCATTTTTAATTATTTTGAGGAAACTTAAAATATTATTTTCCACAGTGGTTATACCAGTCAGTGAGGGCTCCTTTCCCTTCACATCTTTGCCAAGATGTGTGTTGGTTTATTGATTATAGCCATTCTGATAGGTATGAGGCAATATCACATTGTGGTTTTATTTTCATTTTTGTGATAATTAGTGACATTGAGCATTTTTTCATGTATCTGTTTTTCTTCTGTATGTCCTCTTTGGAGAACTGTTTATTCGGTTCTTTTTCTATTTCTCTATTTTTTTAAGCCTTACCAAAGGATATGTTTATTGATTTGAGAGAGAGAGAAAGGGAGGGAGGGAGAGAGAGAGAGACTTCAATGTAAGAGAGAAATATCAATCAATTTCCCCCCATATGCACCTTGACCGGGTATCAAACTTGCAACCTAGGTATGTAACCTGACCTGTGGGAATAAAACCCACAACCTTTTGGTGTATGGAACAATGTTTCAAGAAACTGAGCCACCAGCCAGAGCCTTTGCCTATTTCTTAACTGGTTATTTGTCTTCTTGGTGCTGAGTTGTATAAATTCTTTATATATCAAGTCTGTCCAGAAGGCATCCAGCATTGTAATATGAAAAATAGAGACATTTATTTGAAGAAGATACAAGATACAAGAAACATTGTACATAAGACAATGACACCTCAGTCCCCTTCTAAGTAGATACCTTGGGACCTCATACTGTTCTTCCAGTCGCCATCAGCTGCCCCGTCATATTTTCATGAATCTCATTGATGGTCTGAAATCTCTTCCCTTTCAGAGCTGATTTTAGTTTTAGGAAAAGCCAGAAGTCACAGGGCACCAAATCTGGGCTGTAAGAGAGCTGAGTCACCTGGATGATTTGATGTTTTGCCAAAAAACTCTGCACAAGATTTGATGCATGAGTGAGCACCTTGTCCTGATGAAGCTACTAATCACCAGTTGCCTGTAGCTGCAGTATTCTGAATCATGCAAATAGTTTCTGTGGAGGAATGTTCAAGCTTGATGCAAAATTTGATGCAGATTCATTGCTGTACTTGCTCAGTCACTTTTTTTTATTGTTCTTCAAGTATAGTTGTCTCCACTTTCCCCCACCCCTGCTCCCACCCCAGCCATCCCTATTTCCCACCCTCGATATTACCCCCCTTTAGCTTTGTCCATGTGTCATTTATGAATGCAACAGCCACACAATACGTGTGCTCACCCAACAGCATCTACTACCCCCACTGACTAGCACAGTGAAGTTGTCATTGTTCACACATGCACATTCCAGTCTACTCTCCTTGACTGCCAGGTTGCATCCATTTGTGCAAACCATTCTCATTATATTAACAATGGTTGGACTTTTTCAGGACAGACTTGGTATTTAGGAATTAAACCTTTTATCAGATATATAATTGGCAAGTATGTTTTCCCATTCAGTGGGTTCCCCTTTTATTTTGTCGATAGTTTCTTTTGCTGTGTAAGAGCTTTTTAATTTGATGTAGTCCCATTTGCTTATTTTTTCCATTTATTTCTCTTGCCCAGGGAGATATATTGGCAAACTATTGCTATGAAAAATGTCCAAGATTTTATTACCTATGTTTTCTTCTAGGACTTTTATGGATCCATGCATACATTTAAGTCTTTAATGCATTTTGAATTTATTCTTGTGTATGCTGTAAGTCAATGGTCTAATTATCTGTCCAATTTTTTCAACACCATGTATTGAATAGACTGTTTTTAACCCATTGCATATTTTTGCCCCCTTTGTCAAATACTAATTGCCCATAAAGATATGGTTTTATTTCTGTGCTTTCTATTCTGCTTTATTGATTTATATGCCCATTCTTGTGACAATACCATACTATTTTGATTACTATGACTTTGTAGTACAGTTTGAAATCAGGTAGTACAATACCCCCAATTTTGTTTTACCTTCTCAAGATTGCTGAGGCTACTTGAGGTCTTTTGTAGTTTCATATACATTTTTGGAATTTCATTTTAAATATGTGAGATATGACATTGGTATTTTAATAAAAATTATGTTGAATCTGTACATTGGTTTGGATAGCTGGACATTTTAATGATGTTAATTTTTCCTATTCTTGATCACAGTATATGTCCTCTCTGATTTACATCTTCTTCAATTTCTTTCTTCAGCACCTTATAATTTTCCAGTACAGGTCCTTTATCTCCTCGATTAAATTTCTTCATAGGTACCTTATTTTCTCTTTTTGAAAATTCATTATTGGTATATAAAAGTGCCAGCAATTTATGAATGTTAATTTTGTATCCTTCTAGTTTTCCAAATTTATTTATTAGACCTACTAGTTTTTGGTGGAGGCTTTAGCGTTTTTGTATGTATAATATCATGCCATTTGTGAGTGACAGTTTTACTTCTTCCTTTCCAATTTATGTGTTTTCTATTTCTTCTTCTTGCCTGATTGCTATGTCTAGGTCCTCCAGTTCTTATGTTCAATAAAAATGGTAAAAGTGGACATCTCTGTATGATTCTTGCTCTTAGGGGAAATGTTTATAGCTTTTGTTCATAGAGTATGATATTGACTGTGGGCTTGTCATATATGGATGTTATTATAATGAGTTATGATCTCTTAAGAGAATTTTTATCAGAAGTGGTTGCTGGATTTATCAAATGTTTTTTCTTCATCTATTGATATGATCATGTGGGATTTTATCATTCATTTTATTGTACGATGTGTCATGTTTATTGATTTGCGAATATTGAACCAAACTTGCATCCCCAGAATACATCATTGATCATGTATGATCTTTCCAATGTATTGCCGGATGCAGTTTGCTAATATTTTGTTGAATATTTTAGCATTTATGATTATCAGGGATACTGGCTTATAATATTCTTTTTTTTTTGTAGTGTCTTTATCTGGTTTTAGAGTTAAAATAATGCTGGCCTTGTAAAAACAGCTTGGAAGGCTTCTCTCCTCTTGAATTTTTTGAATGGTTTAAGAAGGATAGGTGTCTTTTTTGAAATCTTGTTTCTTCATTCCATTTCAGTTGGCTCTTCTCTGAATGTTTTACAAAATTTGCCTGTAAAGCTGTCTAGTTCACAACTTTTGTTTGCTGTGAGTTTTTTGATTACTGCTTCAATTTCATTAGTTATAATTGGTCAATTCAAATTTTCTCATTCTTCCTAATTCAATTTTGGAAGATTATATATGTTTCTAGGAATTTATCCATTTTGCCCAGGTTGTCCAATCGGCATATAGTTGTTCATAGTATTTTCTTCGAATCCTTTTTTATTTGTTTACAGTCTAGTGTTACTTTTTTTCAGTCATTTCTGATTTTATTTATTTGGGTCCCATTAACCTGTTAAAATGTTTGTCAATCTTGTTTATCTTTACAAAGAACCAGCTCTTGGTTTTACTGATCAGTTCTATTTTTTTAGTCTTTATGTCATTTATTTTTGCCCTGATCTTTATTATTTCCTTCCTTATACTTAGTCAGGTCTTTGTTTGTTGTTCTTTTTTTTTAATTTTTAAAAAACTTTGGATGAATTTTTATTTATTTTTAATTTAATTTTTAAGTATTTATTATTGGTTATACTATTATAGTTTTCCCAATTTCCCCCCCTTTTCCCTTCTTTGCCCTGCCCCACCCAACCCTCCAGCATTCCCCCACCCTTAGCTTATGTCCATGGGTTGTACATATAAATTCTTTGAGTCCTCTGTTTCCTATACCATTTTTTATCTCTCTCCATCTATTTTATGCCTACTAATTATGCTTCTTCTTCCCTGGACCTTTTCCTCCTAGTCCTCCCTTCCCTCTCCCCACTGAAATCCCTCCACGTGATGTCCATTTCTCTGATTCTGTTTCTGTTCTGGTTGTTTGCTTAGTTTTTGTTTCCCTTTTATTTTAGATCTATCTGTTGATAGTTGTGAGTTTGTTGTCATTTTACTGTTCATAGTTTTTTATCTTCTTTTTCTTAGATAAGTCCCTTTAACATTTCATATAATAATAGCTTGGTGATGATGAACTCCTCTAACTTGACCTTATCTGAGAAGCACTTTATCTGCCCTTACATTCTAAATGAAAGCTTTGCCAGATAGAGTAATCTTGGATGTAGGTCCTTGCCTTTCATGACTTCAAAAATTTTCTAATCCCTTATTGCCTGCAAGGTTTCTTTTGAGAAATCAGCTGATAGCCTTATGGGAACTCCTTTGTAGGTAGCTGTCTCCTTTTCTCTTGCTGCTTTGAAGATTCACTCCTTATCTTTAATCTTTGGTAGCTTAATGATGATGTGTCTTGGTGTGTTCTTCTTTGGGTCCAACTTCTTTGGGACTCTCTGGGCTTCCTGGACCTCCTGTAAGTCTATCTTCTTTGCCAGACTGAGAAAGTTTTCCAATAAGTTTTTGATCTCTTTCTGTTCTTTTTCTCCTTCTGGCACCCCTATAATTTGACATTGGAACATTTCAGGTTGTCCCAGAGGTTTGTAAGTCTCTCTTCACTTTTTTGAAATCTTGTTTCTTCATTCCATTTCAGTTGGATGTTTATTTTTTTCCAAATTGTTGCTTTGAGTCCTGGTTTCCTTCCTGTCACTATTGGTTCCCTGAGTATTTTGCTTTATTTCATTTTGGGTATCTTTCTTTTTTTTTTTTCATTTTTTGACCAAGTTCAATCAGTTCTGTGAGCATCTTGATTACCAGGGTTTTAAACTCTCCATCAGATAGGTTGGCTATCTCTTCATCGCTTAGTTTTCTTTCTGAAGTTTTGCTCTGTTCTTTCATTTGGGCCGTATTTCTTTGTCTTGGTGCACTTGTTAGATTGTAAGGGGTGGAGTCTTAGGTATTCACCCAGGCAGGGCAACCCTCCTTGCTGTGCTGTGGTGCTGCCTGTGTGGGAGGGGCCAGAGAAGTAACAATGCAGCTCACCTTCTCATCTCTAGCCCACTTTCCAACGAACTCTTGTGTGAGACTGGGAGTTTCTCCCACAGAGGTGACCACTGTAGTCCAATCAGCTCTGAGTCTCACTTTTTTCTTCAGCCAGCCCCGCCTTTGTGGTCTGCCACCTCATCTCTGTTTTTCTGAGCCAGACCTGCTCATACGGTTCACCACCTGCTCCACACATCTTCCCTATGGGTTATCGGTCAGGTCTGGTTGATTTTTTCTTTAATTCCTTGGTTGTCGGAGCTCCATGCAAATTGATTTTCTGGTTGTTTATTGATTTTAGATTTGTTGTTATCTTCTTTTCAGTTGTGTGAGGAAGTGAAGGGTTTCCACCTACATCTTCATTTTGGCCAGAACTTGTTCTTTTTTCTAGTTCTTTTAGGTATAGGGTTAGATTTTTTTATTTGAGATTTTTTTCTTCTTGAGGTACACCTTTAATGCTATGAACTTCCTTCCGAAGAGTGCTTTCACTGCGTCTCATAGATTTGGGGGTGTGTGTACTTATTTTCATTTGTCTCCAGGTAACTTTTGATTCCTTCTTTGATCTTATTGTTAAACCATTTGCTGTTTATAACATACAAACTGGCCTCCAAGTGTTTGAATGCTTTTCAGTTTTTTTCATTGTAATTAATTTCTAGTTTCATACCTTGTGGTCATAAATGATGCTTGATATTATTTCAATTTTTTTAGTTTATTAAGACTTTTTTGTGTCCTTACATATGGTCTATCTTTGTGAATGTTCCATCTACACTTGAGAAGAATGTTGGCCCTTTCGTGGGCAGAGTTAGCTCTTCAGGCTGGTTGACTACAAGGAAAAACTTTGACCACTGTGTATGAGTTGCTGTGCAGAGGCTGCCCCTAGAGGCAGAGTTGTTATCAGCAGGGGCTGGTGCCTGCTGAACTCCCACTTTGGTTGTGCCACTTGAGTGGCTAGTTGGGTAGAGCTCTGGTGTGATGTGAATCCCATTGCTGGTTGTGTTACTTCTGGGTTGACCTGGGCAGGGTTCAGGTACACATTGACATCAGACATGTGTAACCAGACTTGGGATACCTTTCTGGAGCTACCCTGCTATTCACTGTTTGTGGCTGAATCTACTGGTTTTGGGTGGGCATGGGAGAGGCCAGTCTCTGTACAAGGGTTGTCTTCCTCCAGCTTAGAGCTGGGGGCAGCTCTATAAAAGGTCTGAGGCTCCATGAGCTCCACCTCCACCTGTAAGTTTCTCCCTCTCCCCACAAGTTTGTCTGTTGTTCCTCCAAAGCCTTCCAAAGAAACACTCTAGAGTGGTCCCAGGCTGGCTACCACCCACAGACCCTTCCACAGGTTGCAAGCTCATAGGGCAAGGTGACTAGGTTTGGGAAGACAAGATTAGTGGGCCCCCTACTTGGGGGCTGTGCAGTCAGGCACTCAATGAGGAGAAAGTGGCCCCTACTCTACAGACATAACACTCAGTCTTTGCCAGAGTCTCCAACTCTAGCTCCTTCAGGAGGAATGTACCACAGGTTCAGGTTAGATGCAGCTAACCATTCCCTTTGCAGGAGCAAGCATAGCAGGGCAAAGCTGCCAGGACTCTGGAACAAGTTCAAAAGGGTGTCCTATTGGGGGTGGTGCCATCCCAACCTACAAGAGATGGCTGAGCATTTTGTCCCAGCACCAGATAATAGCCTCCATGGGAGACATACTTCAAATTTCCCAGCTCCTAAAAACACTCCTTTCTCCCCAGGAAATTGAGTTAGCTGGGTAAGACAACTGGGTGCCGGGGAGGCATATATAAGCAGTATTCCATTGGGGGTGGCGGTAAGGAGCCCATAAGAAGGGGGTAGGCATTTCTTCTCCTTCCCAGGCAAAAGCCTTTGATGTGTTCAGAAGATGGCAGTTCTGAGCAGCTCTTAGATCCCGACCTCATGGGACTGAGTTCAGGGTGGTGGATAGGGGGAACCCATGCTGCCAGAAAGGTAGGTCAAATTAGTCTCCAATAGAGGAAATAGTTTGGTTTGAGCTCACAGGGGAGATAGAAGTGCCCTCCTCACAATGTGGCTATCTCTTCCCACATATCCACCCTGTCTTATCAGTCTCTGTCTGGCTTCTTCTATAAGTTATTGATTATAATATTTCAGTTCAGCTAGCCTTCAACAGGTTATTCAGGTTGATTGCTCTGTAATTTAGATATAAATTCAGTTTGGTGCTGGGAGCAGATGAGCATAGCTTCCACCTGCTCTACAGCCATCTTGGGTCTCTTATTTTTATTTCAGTATGACCATTCTGGTAGCAACATGGAGAATTATAGGCAAATCTTATATACTTACAGCCACATATAAACTCTGTACCCAAAGGCTAACATAGTGTCTGGCATATTAACAGGCATTTGATAAATATTCTGAAAAAAGTTTTCTCAGATGAATAGTCTGCACTTCTGAGAACAATTAGAATGATAACAGTGGCTTTCAGAAGGCTAAAGCCCCAAAACATAGAAATTCTGAAATGCTGAAAAAAATGAATAAAAATAGCTATTAAGCAAAACTTAGAGCAGTACAAGAAATTTAAAGTTTGGAAGTAATTAGGGAAGGTGTAGAAGAGTACTAAGGGATACAAGTAGCAAAAATGATCATTATAGGATTTTGAAGGGTTGAATTGCCCCCAATTACTTTAATTTCCAAATTGGTATAGTGACACAAGCTGAATCAAAGAAAATAAACCAGGATACAATTTAGGGTCTAAAATAACATGTCTCAAAAGATGGGAACACAGGTTTATATTTGATGTAGGAAAAGAGGGAGCACTGGATTTCTTTCTATATTTCATAATAGCCTCCAACAGATAAGCACATTTTGTTTCTGAAGTAAGTTAGTGAGTCATTTACATCTTAAAATGCATTCTCCTGTAAGAAAAGAAAATGATCAATGGTGATTAAGTCCCCAAGTCAGCCAGTAAAAACCTGTTTAACTCTGACGTAGTTGAAATGTACTTTGCAATGAAAAGCAGAAAATACATCATTTCCATATGAACACTTGGGAAAATTTTAAAATTACTATAGCATTGAATAAGAAAGTTTTATTTATATTAGATGCTGGTATGTGACAGGGAAGTAGGAGAGTTAAAAAGCATGTAACCCCCCTCAGAAAGAGCTTAATTTCTCCCCTCACCTTCCACACTGAGTATGACCCACACTTCTTAATAAATTGCTGCAAAAGAATAGAGATTTGGAAGGAAGATGGAATGATTTTCCAGAAGGGAAACATTACAGTGAAGAAATCAGCAAACATTTCTTTGGCAGGGCCATGTAGGCTAGCATCGACAGTGATAAATCACACTGATGACAGGCAACCCTAACAACATGGTTTGGGGACACTTTCCCCCTATGGTCTTTTTCCCCAAACCTACAGCCCCAGTCTAAACAAGAGGAAAACATCAGACAAATACCAATTGAGTCACATTGTTTAAAATAACTGACCAGTATTCCTCAATACCACTGAGGTCAACAGAAAGAATAAAAGTCTGAGAAACTGTCACGAGAAGATAAAGCTAAGGAAATATGATGAGTAAATGTAATGTGGTATCCTGGATGGCGTCCTAGAATAGACGTTAGTGGATAAAACAGTGCAATTTAAATAAAATCCAAAGTTTGCTTAAAAGTAACATAAATGTTAACAAAGGGGGAAACTGAGTGAGAGGTATATGCAGGAACTCTCAGTGCCATCTTTGTGACATTTCTGTAAATGTAAAACTATGCTAAAATTAAGTTTATTTAAAAATTGAGAAGTGATACTTTGAAAAGATTAATGAAATTGCTAAAGTTAAAAGCAAGACTGGTCAATATCAGGTGTGAAGAAGGAGATATCACTTCAAATTCTACAGACACCAAAAGGATAATAAAGCATAAAACAACTATATGGACCAGCAATTTGCAGTCCTGAGCATTTATTCCAGATAAATGAAAATTTATGTTTACACAAAAAGAAATGTTCATAACAGCTTCATTCATAATGGCTAAAAAGTGGAAATGATTTATACATATTTTGGTTGGTAAATGGTTAGACAAACTGTGGTACATCTGCACCATAGAATAGCACTCAGCAATTAAAAGAAACAAACTAGGAATATGTTTAAATTTAGGGCTTTACATTATGCTAAGCGAAATAAGCCAGACAGTGAAGGATAAATGTCATATGATTTCACCTTTAACAGGAACCTAAACAACAAAACAGTGAAACAAGCAAAATATAGTCAAAGACACTGCATTAGAGGGCAGGTGGAGAGTGACCAGAGGAGAGAGAAGAGGGATTTTGGGGGAGAGGGGGAGGGGTTTATAGGATCAAAGTTAAAGGACACATGGATAAAAGCTAGGGGGAGGGCTTGATTGGGAGGGAGGTAGGGAGGGGGGGTGGGAGGGCTTGATTGGGAGTAAGGGGGAGAAAACTGTACTTGAGCATTCATTTAAATAAAAAAAACTGCTAAAAATATTTAGGGCTTTAGAGAATAACTAATAAAATTCATGTAAGACAAGAGTGACAAAATAAGAAATTAATGGGCAAAATTTTGTGAGGGATCAGCTGGAATTTGGAAAAGGGCTAGGAGGAGAAACAAAAAAAAATAGGAATATTATCATGAAGAGCTGACATTGCAATATTGAGGAAGATGAAGCAAAGGGGGTGAATCAGCAAGGTGTGGTTCTATCGGTCAGGCACCTGCTCTGGTATTAAGGGTGTGCCAGACACAACTTAACCTCAGGCAAAGTCTTCACCCCTTTGCTCCTTTGCAATATGAAAGAATGGTACAAGTCATGGTTCTTCTGGGCATGAGTCCACTACTTCAGGTGTGCACACATACCTGGGAGGGCAGAGACCCTGGGTGAGGAATATATTCAAACTGCAAGTTGGCAGGTAACTAACTCCCACTGGATCAAGTTTGCTAGCAGAAAAGCATGGCTGAAGAGAGCAAGTCTGGGTGGAAAAAGCTAGAGCCAAAGTAGCAGCAGTGGGTACCATGTCACTCATGTAAATAAGCTCTATCATAAGGGTATCTTTACAGACACTTTCCCCCCACAATGTAATGGTTTAAACACTGTTCCCCAAAAATTAACATACATTTTGAACGTCAGAATGTGATCTTGTTGGAAAATACGGTCTTTGCAGATGTAACTACTGCAAAGAGTGAGATTAAATCATCCTGTGTGTCTCTGGGCCCTCTGTATGTCCTCCTTGGAGAAGTGTCTGTTCAAGTCCTTTGCCCATTTTTTAATTGGGTTGTTTGTCTTCCTGCAGTGGAGTCATGTGAGTTCTTAATATATTTTTGAGACCAAACCCTTGTCCGGGCTATCATTGGCAAACATGTTTTCCCATATGGTTGGTTCTCTTTTTATTTTAATGCTGTTTTCTTTAGCCATGCAGAAGCTTTTAATTTTGATGAGATCCCATTTCTTTATTCTTTCCTTTATACCCCTTGCTCTAGGGGACATATCTGTGAAAATATTGCTGCATGGAATATCTGAAAAAAAATCATCCTGGATTACCATGAACCTAAATCCAATGAGAATGTCTTAATAAGAGACAGAAAAAGGCAGAGAGGTTTGGGAAAAGTTGGTGTAAAGACAAAGGCAGAGATTGGAGTGATGCAGGCACAGCCCAGGACCACCAGGAGTACTTAGAGAGGAAAGAAAGGATCTTCCCCTAGAGCCTTCTGAGGGAGCATGGCACTGCCAATACCCTGATTTCAGACTCCTGTCCTCCAGCATTATAAGACTTTCTGGTACTTTAAGCTACCCAGATTGTGGTAAGATTGTTATGGTGGCCACAGAAAAGTAATATACACATCTACCAAAAATGTGCAGGGAAGAGGTTATAATGTAGTAAGTAGGTTACTACCTGCCCTTTGGAACTCACTGTGTATTTGTTTCATTCTACCATTTTTGTTATGGGTCAGAACTTGAAATTAATTCTCTTTTAGCCTCTTGTATTTATTAGCCTACAAAGTTGTTTCTTTGATGTACATTTGACCAAACATATTTTTTCCTGTTTACAAAGTAAAGACAAATTGGGAAAAAGAAGGAGGGAATACAATAAATAACATAAAAAAACAATTATTTTGATAAAAGGAGGGGCATTAGTGTGTGTGTATGTGGATGTGTTGCAATTCAGTGTCACTGTACCCAAATTACAGCTCAAACAATCAAATTAGAACTAAAGTGACTTCTTATTATATAGGCTTCTATATGGAAGATACATTTTTATAGCAAACCATATTCTTTAACATACTGTCTTTATTTTATCTAGTACTAAACCTTTCTAATCTATTTTCTAGGTCCTTTAAGGTTGGTAAACTGGTTTTAAATGAAGTAATTCCTATTTATATTTTATAGAATGATAAGAAATCACATCCTTATTGGAAACAAGTTTATATAAAAAATAGTATGTGTGATAGAGGTTGATGATCAACTAATGAGAAATATTATTATCTGTATTTAATACCTTCATAAACTTTGTATATTAAGGATTTCTCTCTTCTTTCCCTCTCTCTCTCTCTCTCGTTTCTGTTTTATTTTTGCAGCTCCAGGTAATTCAGTGAACATATTTGCAATGTTTTTCTAGCTCAATGAGAGTAATAATTCATTTTGAAATTTTATCTTCTCATTGTCCTAAATGCCAAGTAAAACTATTTCTGAACTCAAACAATATTTTCACTTGTAGAAAGGTTATTGTTAAAATAAATATGGAGCATTTTTTAATAAAAAACACAAAAGTGAAATTTTAGTACAGCAACACCAATGGTTTTTGAAGAAAATACTGACTTTGAAATAAGCAACTAAGTTGAATCTGACTCTGATTTATGATTTAACAAAAATATAAATCAATTGAATCAAATTCAACAGAGTCAGTCTGCTTAAATTCTCTTTCTGCATTTTGAGGTGTGTCAGTATTCTGCATTGTTCTGAAAATACAGAAGCTTATGTTTCATAATCAAGAAGTATGATAATGAGACTAAAAGGTCCTTGCACTGGGAGCCAGAAAGGCTGAATTCTAGCTGCTGTTATGCCAGAATCCCCTATATTGTGGCAGTGGTATTTGAGGATCCTGGTTAAAATAGGAAGAAATGGATACAAGTTCTGGGTCACAGGTCCATAGAAGGTTTTGTGTTATCATTTTTCTAGCCAGCATAATAGGGATGAAGTTTTGATGGTCCCAGACATCACTCATGCAATTATTTTGGCCATCGCTTACATGCCAGAAATACCGTATTCCAGAACAATACTTTTGATCCTTTCCAAGGTTTATTCTTTGCCCTCCTTGCTCTGGCCTCCCATCCTCACAACAACCCACATCTCATACCCAGAAGATGGAGCACTATTATGAGAAACTGCAAGTGTAACTTTTACTGCCAAGTCTGCCTTAAAAGTCCCATCACACACTCTTCTTATGAGATCTTGACATCATACACCCAGACGACAGAAATGTTTATAATGGATCTGGGCTTTATTTCACACTTTGTAACTAAGGGATGTTGCACTAGACATTTTATCCCTTGATTCCCCCATACTCAACATTGAAGAATCATATAAAGCCCAAACATATAAAGATGAAGCACATGATTTGCAACAAAGGAAGGGTACAGGTCATCAATAGTAGGTCCTATTTAATAAAGAAGGAAATATAGAAAAGTGAAAAGCTAAACTGGGCCTGGTGATAAAGAATAAAGGGGATAAGTGCTAACAAAATCATCTGTTGACTCCATATCATAAAACCACATCATAAAGTTCAGATCACCATCAATTCTTTATTAGTCCCCTCTCCATTACTTGGTCAACTTGAGACATGTCCTCTGACTGTGTGGATCTTACTCTCTTTATGTGACCATATGGAAGTACACTCAGTGTTTTGTGGACCCTGTGCTTCACAATCATATAGCACCTACTCCAGGAGGATTCTCTGGGAAACCAGAAAAAATTTAGTAGCTCTGCCTTCCAGAGTCTGTTATTTCTAGAGACAGGCATCTATCTTATTGACCATGAGCTGCTATTCATGCATAGAGTATAGATATCAAGTACCAAAAATGGTCTGAATTTTTAAAATTGATTATTTCATTAATTTAATTAACACTGACCACACACTTTCTAGTGTCTAGAATTGTGATCTGTCTAGCAGTCTGGAAGAAATGAGCATGGTGGTGCCTTAAGTGAGCCTGGACATTGAAGTCCAGCTGACCACAATTTCATGCTAGATGGGAATTCTGAATTCTTACCCTTGGGATAGTGGTTTCTCTAAACAACATTATTTGAGACTCACTCTCATCAACTAAAAATAAATTTCAGACATTATGTTCTTTTTTGATGGCTGTGAAACTGCTTTAAAATTAGAGACAGTATCAACAATATGGATAATAAGTTGATACACACACACACACACACACACACACACACACACACACTAAACATGGCACCTGGAAGATGAGCATAAAAAGTGGAGATGTGAATTATTTCTTCATAAGGTTTTAGTTCCTAAACAGACAGAAATACTAGTGATATATTATGAAAAACATATAAGATGATTCATATAAGCAATTCATATAAGATAGAATAAGGATGCAAAGTCACATACACTAAAACCTCTGGAATCAGAGATGGCTTTGCAAATGAGATAATATTTGAGGAGGGTTTCTAAAGAATTAGTAAGGATTCATCAAAAAAAATCTTCATTCCATATAGAGCCAGTAGAATTTCTAAGAATAAAAAGGCATGAAACTATGTAATATATTTACTAAACTATATGCAATTAAATTTCACAAAAGGTAAGTATGTAAGGAAAAAATAATTTTCAAAACCATGACTCTAAATGGAGTATACTCAAAATGGTTAGTGGAAAAATAGTTCTTTGAAATCTAAAAAAATATTTTTATCTTAAACTAATACCTAACCTTAACCCTGATTTTAACTTTACCTCGACTCTAATTTTATTGCTAATTCTAACACTAATCTTAACACTAACATCTATTTATAACCCTAATCCTAATACTAACACTAACCCTAAATCTAATTCAAACCTAACCTTGACCCTACCCCCTAATCCCAACCCTAACCTAAAATGTAACCCTAATCCAAGCCATCACCAAAATCTTGTGTTGTAATATAAAAGTTTCTGGTATAGATATGAACAAATTCTTTCCACAGCATTTGATCCCTCTACCCTTAATTCTTCACTTGATTGGTTCCTGGAGCTTCAAAGGATCACAGAGAGCAGTACCCTAAATGCTCCCCCTCCCCCTCCCTGTTTCCTCTTCCTGAATCATTTCTGTAGCAGGGGCTCTCTTTGAAGTCTGAGGGAGAATTGGGCCCTGGTCCAGAGGCTGCTGAACTCCTGTTTCCTAATTAAGTTTCCAAGTTCTTTGAGAAAGTGTATTATAGCAAACTGAAGTGATTCATGTATGCCTCAGAAAATATGAAAGTGTGGAAGGCAGTGGATATGGAAAGTCCCTATTGTTTGTCTTAATAAAATTGGAAGTAATTGAAAAACCCAGTGGCTTTGCATTTCAACTTAACTTCTTCATAGTTTAGGTGTAGATTTAAAGTATTTTTAATTATTATGATAAAAGATGTGACTAAAAATTAAAATGAGTAATGATGAAATAATTCTCTTTTCTTTCATATTCATATTTTCTCTCATACTGCACTTCCCAAAAAATCATGCAAAGAAAAACACCCAGCATCACTCAGACAGAATATAATAGGTATTTAATGTTTAAGTGTTTCTGCTGCTTCCAAAATATATGGTATAGATAAATTGTGAAAATATATTTTAAAAAAACACTTGTCAGGAAGACTAAAGATGTGATAATCTTTACATAAACAATCTCAGGAGAATTTGAATTCAATTTATTAAACTAAGTGCCATGACAAATTTTTTAAGGTGACAATAAACAGATGCTAGTAAAACATCCAACAAAATAAGTAGATAATATTTAGACAACAGAAAAAACTTGAGGAACTGCATAAATAAGTAAAATGTGCAGAGGACTAAATTAAATAACATGAAAAGGCTAGCAAAATAATTCTCTACTCAAATGCAGTTTTTATTTTCTAAATTTGCAAAGTTAGGTCTAATTGCTTCACATAGTAATAAGAACCAAGAAAATTGTGAAAGAACTCTCAGAAAGTAGATTTTTTTTAAAGATTTTATTTATTTATTTTTAGAGAGGGAAGGGAGAGAGAGAGAGACAAGCATCAATGTGCGGTTGCTGGGGGACATGGCCTGCAACCCAGGCATGTGCCCTGACTGGGAATCGAACCTGCGATGCCTGGTTCGCAGCCCGCGCTCAATCCACTGAGCTATGCCAGCCAGGGTGAACTCTCAGAAAGTAGATTTAAATGAGAAATTTGGTTCACTTAAACTTGCTACAGAAAAATAGTGGATATTGTGTAAACTGCCCACCCATTACAACCTCCCCAAGGATTTGAAGTTCCCTGGAGTTACATAGTAAATGTCACACCATATATTCAACAAAAACATGTTTTCTTTAAATAGGCAATTTATAAACAAAATTGGCATGTGCTTCATTCACAGAGAGTCCATTTCTGGTTGAGCCATGGATATCATTAAGTCCAAGGACATGGGGGTGAGTCAGACTTGGTTCTTTGCAAGATAAGATCAGGTTTCTTGCTTTCAGAACTTGGAAGAAGTCAATTGAGTTCTCTGAATCAAGGAAATGGAGAGTTTACAGCTTTTTACAAGAAGATACAAGCACCTTTTTACAAGAGGTACTTCATGGAGGAGAAGAAGATCTGGCCAGGAGTGGGGTGAGGGAAGTTGAGACCTGTCACTGCTATCATTCTAGTATCAACAGAGGGAAGACAAACATAGCTCCTGAATCTTGTGTTGCACTTGAATCTTGAAAATAATCCTATTGGTAATGGGTAATCCAAATTAGCTGAAGCCCTTGAGCTTCCTGGTTATACCTAAGTGTTCTTGCCAATTCATTATGTTTCTAAATGTGTTGAAAATATAGGTACAAAGATCTGTTAGAGGTGAGGAATGTGGAAAAGAACAATGATCTTCACTTAGAAACAATGGATCAATCATCACCAGCTATCTGCTAATCAGAGTCCCCTGGACTACCAATGTAGAACTTCTTTCTCTTGGTGACCAATGAAAGGGCATGTCAAATCTTAAAATAGGATTTGTCTATGGTTGTGATTTTCCAATACGTAAATAAGTCAGATAAAAACAGTGAGTGTGAATAGAAGGAGATGGTAGCTGAGTAGGTAGAAGCTGAGCCCACTAGCTTATACCCCCAGAACACTTATCCAGGTGATCTTCCAACGAGTGACCTGAACAATCAATGCACACTAAATGGCATGATTTTTATCAGCCAAGGAGTAGAGAGGATGCTTTGCATTGTCCAATAGGAGATTTGTAAGTTGAGGGGAAATGCCCTCTGCAAAGCACTTGTAGCAAAGGAAGTAAAAGCCAGAAAATGCAGTTTAGTGGCTCCCTCCCCTCTTGCAGTGGGGCCCTGGCCCCACACAGGGAAAACGCAAACCCAAATTGGGAGAGAATAGGAAGGATATATAAAGTCTGGGAGACTTACGCCGTACACACACACAAAGTTAACAGCACATCCATAGTTGCAATGCCATCCAAGAGGGTTCCAGAGAGAAACTATCTAAAACTGTTGGAGGTACTGGCAGGCTGTATTCCTCTCAGACCAAGAGAAGCTTTGCACTGTTTGGGGAGGTGGAATGTATAGAAAGAACTGGTGCAGGGCTTGATGCTGCAGTGAGGGGGCCACACTTTTAAAGGAGCAGCTGAGGAAGGACTTGAGACTTGGCAAACAACACTGTGCTTGCATGTGCACATGCATGCAGTGGCTCTGCCAACAAAGAAACCAGAGTGAAAAATGCAGTTTGTTACCACTGAGTCCAGTGGCATAGGAAGAGCAGAAAGTAGGATTCAACCCAGCACAGCAGGTGAGAAAGTGGAGTTTGGGCCTGAGTGTCCTATGAGAGTGGCAGGCTGGGAACTGGATGGCTATGACCTGAACTCCAGAGATTCATTACAGCCAGGCAGGTCCCCTCACAGGTGAGAATGCCCACCCTCCACCTGTGGGACTGCAGGCTTTGCAGATCAGTGAGGCCAGGCTCAGGAGTCCCCTGCTCAGCACATATCTGCAGGGGAAAGAAGAAAAAGCTCCGAAAGGGCTGTTTCTGAACTTCTGTCAGACACTATGAACTACCCTGGTTCCTTTGGCCCTGATCCATTTAAACCAGGAGAATGGAGATATAAGAGACAGGTGCAACAAGGGGAGTTCAGGGCTCTGCCCAGACAGAGCTGCTGCTGTCTGCATCAAGCAGGAAAGAGCTGCCCCTTTTATACAGATTGGCCCCTCCCAAGAACTGGACAGCTAATTCATCAGAAACCATATGTTATTAGGAATAATCTGGGACAAACCAAGATGCTGGTGAGGGGGTAGGAAAACACTACCACCATTTTCCCTGAATACTGAACAGTGCCCCTGTGGGTAGTGACCCAGAGATTCTACCCTCCTGATCACTCAGAGACCCACTTTGGAGGTTGGTGGAGGTGATACTGACAGTGTTGTCAACATTAGATGAACCACTCCTGGGCCTTGTGTGGATGGAAAACCAGCAGGGCAGAACAATGGGAACCAGCCAACTTTGCAGGAGACAGCTACAGCTATGGATCACTTGTAGTCTTAAATAGGCTGCCTACAGCTAGACTAGGACACCATCTGACATTACCAGGGGTGGATCCATGAGGAGATAGTGGTAAACACTAGACTCTGCTGAGGCAAATTCCACTTTGGTCTTCTTCATTATTTGTATTATTTTTTCTCCTGCATAGCCTTTTAACAATTTTTCTCTTTCAGTTATTGTGTGTGTGTGTATTTGGGTTATTTTTTCAGGTGTGGGTTTTTTTCCTTGGTTGTTTTCTTTTGTTCTGGCAGCACTTGTACAATAGCACACAAGACAAGGTGGGTGGTGTGACTCTCATTCAGCCAGGTGGAAGAAAGAACCCACCAAAGAATAACACAACAACAACAAAAAAACAATTACAATGAGAGAGCCCACATAAACTACATAAAGTGCACCCCAAAAACATCTAGCTCAGGAAATCAAGGAGACTGCACCACTGAGTCTCGCAGATCTCTTACCATGGAAGTTCACCCTGTGAAAATAGGGAGTCAAAGAAGATCAACATACAGAAAAAAAAAGAAGAATCGCCTAAAATGGGGAGACAAAGAAACAGCCTCCAAACAAAAGGAAAGCAGGGATCCCCAGAAAGAGTGCTAAATGAAATTGAGGCAAGCAATCTATAAGACATAGAGTTCAAAATAATGGTTATAAGGGTGCTCAAGGAGATCAGTGAGAGCTGTAAGAAACCCTATGGAAGTTACAAGGAACTTACTAGGAACTACATCAACATGAAGTAGCACATAGAAACTATCAATAAAAGCCAAGAGGAATTGAAGAATACATTAGAAGGAATTAAAAGCAGGCTGGATAATGCAGAGGATCGAATCAGTGAGCTGAAGACAAGGTAGGAAAAAAACACTAAGGCAGAGCAATAAAAATGAAAAATTCTCAAAAAAGGATGAAGATAATTTAACAGAGCTGTAGAACAACATGAAACATAATAATATTTGTATCATAGGCATAAAAGAAATGAAGAAGAGGAGCAAAGGACAGAAAACCTGTTTAAAAAGTAATGACAGAAAGCGTTCCTAACCTGATAAGGAAAAAAGTAATTATGAGTCCAAGAAGCATAAAGAGTCCCAATAAAGATGAACCCAAAGAACCTCACTTCAAGACACATCATAATTAAAATGGCAAAATTTAAAGACAAAGAGGAATCTTAGAGGCAGCAAAGGAGAAACAGCTATTAACATACAAGGGAGCTCTCATAAGGCCATCAGATGATTTTTCAACCGAAACACTACAAACCAGAAGGAATGGCATGAAATATTCTAAGTAATGAAAAGCATATACCTGCAACCAAGACTATTCTACCTAGTAAGCTCTTGGTTAAAATTGAGGGTGAAATAAAGACTTTCCCACACCAAAAAAAAAAAAAAAAAGACTAAAAAGTCTCATATGTGAGATACTCATATGTGAGTATCTGCCTACCTATCTATTCAGAGTCAGAGTCTCCTACAAAAAAATATATATATATATGATGTATAGAAAGTTTAAAAAGCAGAAAGAGAAATGGCCTTTATCTTTGTTAAAATTGTATACCCTATTCTTCTATATGTGACTTTTCTATCTTTCTCAAATAAATACTTGCTAGTTATTCATTCAGTTGGTTTTTCCAACACTATTCATATAAGCAACTTGGAAGTTACTATCTTCCTTAAAGTCCTGGAACTATAATCCCCAAGAACAATCTCTAACATTAGAGGTGGAAGTTCCTACCCTCACTACTTACTAAAATGTAAACAACATATTTGAATGCATTTTAAGTTCAAAACATATACTGCATGTCATTGATCCATAATGGACGAGCACTCAGATTAGATAGGCGGGAGTGGTAAAGGCCAGCTCCTCTGCCCCAAGAAACATTACAGTTACTAAAGGAACATAGTCTTTATCAGTAATGGAAAACAAGATTTGTCAGAGTTTATGTACACATGAAAATCAAATATGATACAAATAAAATTAATATTACACACGATTAATGAAAGCACAGTAATGCAACTGAGCATACAGATAGTTTCAACACAGTGGTTTATATAATGAGTCCTGATACTGAGATACTAGACTATAGTCCCAGGATTAGAGTTAAAATACACACCAGGTCCAACTGTAGTAGTACAAAAGGAAATTCTATTTCTGAAGAAGTAATATTATGTCCTTATTTGTCTACTTGGATTCTCTCAGGAACCATGTGAATTATTACTTATTGGGACACAAAGAAACAGACAGGCACTTCCAAGAAGACCCTGTGGCTTTTGGAAGAAAGGTTACAGTTTATGGAAAACAGTCAGTCAATAATTATTCCTTAGTCTGAATACACAAAAATTTTTTATCTTAATTCTTAAATTAGTGCTCTCACACAAACTTTATATTAAGCAAATGACTGCTGTGAACACAGGACAAGTCAGGGCAAACATTTGGTCTTCAGGGAATAATCTAGAGAATATGGGCAATATCAGGGTCTGGGTCTGATATTTGAAAGTTCCCATATGCATGTAGAACTCAGACTTTTGACATATATTTTTCTAGTCAATTTTCTCCAACCTCTACACTTCTTATTTCTGATCATAACAAGAGGCAGATGCCAAATATTATGAGAAAGGCTGTTCACAGGTTATTTCTAGTCTGTCTGAAAATAGGAAGTGCTAGAAATTTCATAGGAAAGTCAGTTCTTGTTAGCTTTCAGATTAACTTTTTGCAGACAAAAGTGATTTGGATAATAAAATCCCTAGAAAAACAACAATATCATAAGTATTACCACAGGTGGAAATAATCAATATGAGAAAGCAGTAGAGTATTAAAAAGTGCTACTAAGTGGTGGATAAAAAGCCAGAAATTTCTTTCTAATTCTTAAAGTTACTGTGAGGCCTTGGACAGATCACTGAACTCCCTTTAACCTCAGTTTTATAATCTTTAAAATGAGAAAGTTATGCTAAAGCAGCAGTTCATATATTTCACTGTGTAATGGCTTCTTCAAAATAAATATTATGTGGGTGTTAAGTAACAAGACGAGATAACAATGGAGGTACTGTTTTTGTAGAGAAGGTTGTTATCACAATAAAATGTGTTCAATAAACACTAGTGGAACAGTTGACTTCAAACTCCTCTACAAGGCCTCTGAAAAACTCCACAGAGTTGGCTAAATTATTTTTGAAAATTTGAATACAGAGTCATAGAAATATCCAAAGATAAAGAGAGAGAGAGAGGCCTACGAAAACTGCAACTAAAATGAAATAAATATCTGACTGTTTCTTAGATGCCCTGGAGGTTGCAAACATTAGCATGCTCTGGTTGCCAAATATAGAAAGCATGATGTAAACTGGTTTGAGCAAACCTGGTACCATATTGAATAATAGTAGGCCTAACTTCAGGGGAAGCTTAATTCAGAGGTTTCAGGTCACTAAGCTCAGGCTTTCTTTCTCTGAGTTATTTCAACATTAAATTTCCATGTGTGTTTATCATCTAGGGTCCACTCCCCTTCTGGGAGTATGAAGCTGTGACAGTTCAGACTTTAAACCCATAGCATGCTACACAGAGAAAGAAACGCTCTTTTTTGGTATCCCCCAAAGAAGAAAGAGGTAGGTTCTTTTCCAGAGGCTCCACACTGAGCATCTCCATCTCATTGCTCCAAATGGCAACAGGTGTTCATCCACAACAAATCCCAGATGAAAGGAGCACAATTGAGTTAAATCAAAGCTAGATCCTTCAGTGAGGCATGAGGGCAATCCTATTCAAATGGCACAGCTGAGAATTCATGGAAAGAGGAAGACAGGCCTCCCAAAAAAATGACCAGTTCAGCTATAACATTATTAATTTAATGCATTACTGTATTTCTGTACATAGATCCAGTAAAGACCTTTTGGGTAAAAAAGAAATGTGTGTCCATATATAATCATTATTCACTAATTTCACCTTATTAAAAACCATGTGGGTAATGGGCTTATAGGTAGATAGAAGGACAAGATCTTAGGTCAAAAAGCTGAGTGTAAGCTAACTTCAGTATATTGAAAATATGCAGACAACAAACTCACTGCAGAACTCTTCATTTGTTCTTTATTTACACAACATTCTAGTAAAATTGTGTATTCTATTGCCCATGAATAGATGATGTATTAAAGAGCTTTAAACACTACCATCTTATTAATATATTGTTTTGACATTCTTCATAAACAATTATGGTACCCTTATAATTTCACATAAAGCAATCTGGGAAATAAGATTAGTATTTACTTGAAAAAAGAGAAGCACATGAAGAATAAGTGCTGGAAAAGTTAAAAGCAGATTCATTGGTAAAGCTTCATCACAAGGAGTATGTTACTGCCATACTCTGTCAATTACCTGTGTGGGGGAGAAAAAAGAACACATGCTTGACTTGGGTATATTACAACATTCATCCAAGAAACAGTTAGCAAATATGTTCACTAATGGCAAGGACTAATCCCTACTTTATCTGAAACCCAATCATCCTGCTCATGCCCTGAAGATGAACTAAATTGCTGTGTCAAGTATTCATCCTGCACAGTGGAGTCATTGGTTGCTGTCCATGATTTTTCCCAAACCACACATGCAGTAGATACCCATTGAAAATCTGCTTTCTGTTCCCAGTTTTATTAGGTATTATAAGAAGAAAAGGGAAAGACTTAAGATTCTTGTAAAGAAATTTTTGTTGCATTTTATTTTATCTATTTTATTTTATACAATAGTAGTTGTTTGGTCTAAAATTCTGCAGCAGGAATAAATTTATGGTTCCTTCAAGATATCAGTTGGGCTTGTTATATGTAGGTAAATGGCTGATACTGACTGTAGGGTAGTGGAGGCAGTCTGGTTTCCTCACCAGGTGTCTGGGCAACTAAGGGAAGCAGTTTCCCATAACCTTGACAATGGGCCTAATAAGTATTCCCATAGCCTTCAGACTGGGTCAGATAAAGTGTTTCCATAGCTTTGAGTAGCCTCACATGCGTAGTATGAAGCTCTGTTACATAATATCTATTGGCAATCTGCTGGCTTTGTTTCTCTTGAGCATTTAAGGTAGTAAGATCTCCCTCGTGTATGCTGTGCTGGGCACCATGCTGGGGGACGAGAGACATGCAGTGTGCCATGCAGATGAACAGAGACATGCAGGGACATGCAGGGGGACACACAGCTTGCAGATTGCATGGCTCACCTGCCTTTGAATAAAAGCACATCAAGCATCCCCACAGCTCTGCACATATTCTTCCATCTGCCTGAAACTAGGGTGGACCTGAGAGGCCTTGACATGCTGCAACACAATGATTGAGGAATAATGAAGGTAGATGTAAAAAATTCAGGGAAAATATATACCTTTCTTTGAAAATGTCATTCAGAATAGTGAGAAAGGAAGCTGAGGTTTGACCTGCATAGTTGCAGAGTGTCAAAAGTACACACAGAAGTATTCTTTCAGGGAGAAAGTGACCCTTAGCTCTTAGCTGGGGAATGTTAGGGTCTCTGGAGGAGCCAAAATGTGCTCACAGGTGTTGGGTACACTGAAGTGGTATGTTGGGCTGAAGCAGTAGGCCTGATGAAGCTCCTACAACAATCTCACTTCATTTTGAGGTGAGGGTTATCAAAAAGCAGTGTTTTGGCATTCAGACCTGGGAGAAATTTTAAAGCTTTACTAAAGCTTGTAAGAGACTTAACCTATTTCAAGTGAATAAGATCTTGCATATTCCCATGTTACAGTTTTGTGGGGAGCAGCATAGGAGGCATCTATGCCAAACACGAGACCCTGGTTTCTCAGCAGTCTTTTTGATCTACCAGTGAATGAGTTAAGATGATCAACTGAATCTCTCTGAGCCTTGGTTTTCCTCTATGTGTAGTAGAGATATTTATACAGCCTCAAAAGTTTTTGTAGCTTTCAAATTTAATGCATAAGAAGTGTCTGATGCACTCTATCTGGTGCAAGAGTGTTTAAAAATGCTCATTCCTTTCCCTTTCTTCCTGAATTTCATTCAAACATAGGTTATTTTCTGATTTTGAGCTAGTTACGCCAGGATGAGATAAAAAGAAAGGCAGAGCGAAGAGCCCAGGTGAGAGATTTATTATTTCAATTTTTTGGATGGATTATTTGAATATTTTAGGAGAAGAGAAAAGCCCTGCTTTATGTTTCCTATAAATGAGTTAGTTCTTGAGCTCTCAGCTTTCTTCCTGGTTCATAAACCACTTGGATGGCAGTTGGGAGAGGTGGTCAGTGGGATTTGAAGGCCACATTGAGCAAGAAGAACTGAAGAGGAACATTTCAGGTTTGAACAGTACTTTATGTTTTCTACATGTAGAGATCATTACTAGAAAAATTAAAATTAAGCAAGAGTAATAAGATCTCCATCAGTGTTGGAGTCTCAACTTATTCTCAGATCTGCCTCTTCAGGTGCCAGTACTCTTTGATTCATGAAGGACGCAGACACTTATCAGACAGGCCATCACTCTAAAGCTATTTTTTATCAATTGCATTTCTTATTTCATTTAGATTGGCCTGTGTTATGGACTAAATATCTGAGTCCTTGGAAAATTCATGTCAATATGTCCATCTCTGAACCCTCAATATGATGATATTTGGAGATGGGGCCTTGTGAGATAATTAGGTTTGGACTAGCTCATGAGGGTGGGGTCCTGGTTTAGTGCTCTTATAAGAGACACCAGAAGGCATTCACTCTCTCTCTCTCTCTCCCCCCTACCCCCTCTCTCCATGCACTGGGACTGAGGAAAGACTGTGGGAGAATATAGCAAAATGGTATCCATCTACAAACCTGAAGAAAGCCTTCATCAATAATTGCATCAGCTGGCCCCTTAACCTTAGACTTCCCAGGCTCCAGAACTGCGAAAAATAAATGTTTGTTATTTAAGTCACTAGTCTCTGGTATTTTGTTATAGCAGCTCAAAACAACTGATGCAGCCTATATAGTTTAAGATGTTACAGTAATATCTTTGTTGATATTTTGTTTGAAAGATCTATCCATTTTTGACAGTGAGATGTTAAAATATCCTACTATAATTGCGTTGCTGTCAATATCTTTTTTGAAGTCCTACAAGATTTTTCTTATATATTTGGGTGCTCCTATGTCTGGTGCATATATATTTACAATGTTATGTCTTCTTGGTGGATTCTTCCCTTGAGTTTTATGAAGTGACCTTCTGGGTCTCTATTTATGGCCCTTGTTTTGAAGTCTATTTTGTCTGATATAAGTATTGCTACCCTGGCTTTTTCTTCCTATCCATTTGCTTGGAATATTTGTTTCCAGCCCTTCACTTTTAGTATGTGTAGGTCTTTTGTTCTGAGGTGGGTCTCTTGTAGGCAGCATATGTCTGGGTCATGTTTTCTTATCCATTCAGCTATTCTATGTCTTTTGATTGGGGCATTTAATCCATTTACATTTAAAGTTATTACTGATAGGTACTTGTTCTTTGTCATTTTAATATTGTGGCATTGAACAATGTCCTAGGTTAAATGGACTAAACTGATATATATATATATATATATATATATATATATATAGAACTTTTCATTCCAAAGAAGCAAAATACACATTCTTTTCAAATGCACATGGAACATTTTCAAAGATAGACCATATGATACACCACAAGCCTCAACAAATTCAAGAAAATTGAAATCATACTAAGCATTTTCTCTGACCACAAGGGACTGAAACTAAAAATCAACTCCAAAAAAAAAAGAAACCTCAAAAACAATCAAACTCATAGAGATTGAATAGTATATTATTAAACAATGAATGGGTTAAGAATGAGATCAAGGAAGAAATCAAAATTTCTGGAAACAAGTGAAAATGAACTCACAACAATTCAAAATTTATGGGACACAGTGAAGGCAGTCCTGAGAGGGAAGTTCATAGTGATACAGACCTACCTAAAAAGAGGGGAGGTGAAAGGGGAGAATGGGGAGAGAGGGGAGAAGGATTTTCAGGAACAACTATAAAGGACACGTAGACAAAACCAAGGGAGGGTGTAATTAGGGGAAGGAGGTAGGGATAGCTGGCATGGGGAGGGTAGGGGAAAAATGCAGACAACTGTACTTGAACAACAATAACATAAAATAAAATTAAAAAATATGTTACAGTAATAGAAACTCTCACTTTCTAAAATGTGCATTACAAAATTTGAATCTTTCTTAGAAATTGATTACTGCCTGTTTTATGAGGTCCATTATATCCAAAGTCCTCAGCCTGACATTAGAGGCCCTTGATGATATGATTCTCAATGAATTTCCAGCCTCATTTTCCCCCTTGTCCTTTGTGTTCCAGGCAAGCCAGGTTGCTCCCTCTTGCCTTCCTGTTGCGTGTCCATTTGCTCACACTATTTGTTCTATTAGCAATGCCCTTCTTCAATGTCTGCTCATCCTAGGGCTACCTTCTCTCAAATCTCTTTCCTCACATCCTTTTCAACTCTAAGTAATTCTTACTCAAATGTAAAATGCTAGAAAGGAAAAAACATTGATTCTGGAGTCAGCCATCCAAAATATGAATCTTCATTTCAACTAATCTAGTCTAACATTCTATGATAACAGGCTGACCTACCTTTGAAATGGTGATATCTAGCTTGGAAAGATGATAGCAAGGTTGAGTGATGTACATTGTATATGCTGAATATAGTACTTGGTAATTAGCAGCAGCTCAACAAATTAACATAAGTTCCTTTCTGGTTTCTTTCCACTGGAAAAAAAATCACATTACAAGTGTCTGCCTTCTCCTTCCTACTCTCATTTCTAGAGGAACTTCAACATATAAGGAGCAGGTAGCAGCATCTACAATATCTCCTCCTCCTCCATGCCACTCTCTCCCTACCCAAAACCCAGAAAAACAAAACAAACCAAGGAAAACTTTTGCTTGAAAAATATTTTCCCTGAACTAAGAGACAGAGGAGTGGGCAGAAGATGCACAAAACTCCACTTGAGTGGAGCTATCAGCAGAGCAGAACTGGGTACCTTCACTAGGTAGCCTGTCCCCAATTCCATAAGGGAGTGGAGAATCAGAAGCTGATTGAAAATACTAGAAGAATAAGGGAACACACAGAAAGAAGCAGAGAAACTAAGAGACAGGAAAGGAGATAGAGGCTGGTCCCTAAAACCAAGTTGGTATCTACTCTTTATGCATTTATTTATTTATCCAATTATTCCACAAGTGTCTACACTTGTCTATATTTGTTTATTTTCTGTCAAAACAGAAAATAAACAAATATAAAAGTATATAAAGTTGAGGTGTTGATAAATATCATGAGGAAAGACAAAGCAGGGTGTGAAAGATAATAAGAGGGCACAGGGCATGTTTTTTACATCAGGTCTTCAAGGAGGGCTGAATGGAGGAGCAATGAGCTGCTCTAATGTCTAGGGTGGAGCTTTCTCCTATACAAATGTTTTGAGGCCAGATGGCTCCTAGCATGTTGATGTGACAGCCAGGAAGCCAATGAGGCTGGGATGGAAGGAATGAGAAGCACAGTGAAAGGGTCAGAGTCAGAGCAGAGAGGGGGAGGACAGGCCATGTAGGGTCTGGTAGAAACTTCTTGTGACTTCAGAATTTGTTTTTCCCTTGAATTCTCATAAAACTTGTCTGCTTCCTTCACAAGACTTTCCTGTTTTATTTGAGCAAGTTTGAATGAATTTTAGATCTTTGAAACAAAATAAACTGTTATGGAATTATATTCCTTCTAGCATTTTGCAGTTTCTATCATGCTGTGATTAGGTCTTAGTCTTTTATGGTGAGCTGCTGTCCCTGAGATATGATCTTCATAGATGCTTTTCAATTTTGCTAATTTTTTTTTCTCTTTGGATGAGACAAGAAAGCTAGACAAGGCTGCAGTTGAGTATCCCCCCAACCCAGATAAGTTAGGCTGTCATAATATCCCAACAGTTTAGACTCTGGTTAAATTAAATAATTTCTCCTGAAGGCAGGTCTTGATAAGAAGTATGGAATGCTCCAGCATATTTCCAAATGGTTCCTTTTTCCTCCCACTCCCACCATTGCCAGAAGAGTGAGGGGTTTTTGCTTCAGTCCTTGCTGTAATAACCTAGTAGGTCCTGGAGGGTCTGCTATAATTAAATTCTCTTAGAGTTTTTAACTCTCACTGCGAACCCATAGAAATATGTAAATTCAAGTTTTGATTTCCTGCCCTGAAACAGGTTTCCTGGAAGATTCTGCTCCTGAGCTCTTGCTTCTCTAAGTTGTGACTCTTTGTCTGCTTGTCTATCTCTACAATTTTGGTGACAGCAGTTTGCCCTGTGACCTCAGTCCTCTGGTGGATCTAAGAAAAATAATTGATGTATACTTTGTTCAGTTTTTTTTTCTTGTTGTGTGGCTTGGCCAACCATGAAATATACAAATTCCTAGAAAGACACAAATGACCAAAACTGACTTGAAAAGAAATAGAAAATCTAAATAGACTTATAACAAATAAACAACTGGAATCATTAACCAAAAAACATAAACAAAAAAATGCCCAGAACTTGATGGTGTAGGGGAGAAAAAATAACTTTTATTCTACCCTTCAAAGTTCTTCTGCCTGGTCTAAAAATCTAATTGATACTGTTACAGAGCAGACGGGGGTGGGGGGCAATTATTGGCCCACCCTGGGCCGCCAAAAACTGTTACAGAACACACAGGGCCAAGGGAGTTACACTGACATACTATTACTGAAAGGAACCCCACTAGGTTCAATTGCCCGCCGCCTTAAGAAAGATGTCTATCAATGCCAGAGATTTGTGAAAAGGGAAGGAAATGTTTATTTAAAGCTATACAGACTTTGAGTAGTGACCTAATGTCTTCACTAAAATATCAAAGTCCTTTTGGATACCCACAGATGCCCACAGTGCTTCCTTCTCCCCTGCCCTAATTTGGGGTACCGTATCTCAGGAAAAGAAGCAAACGTCCATGATTCAGGCTCCTGACACCATCAGCTGTGTTGCTGTCCAGGCAGGATGGCCAATTAATCCAGAGCCATGTGGCACCTTCTCATGGCATACTGGCCAGAGTTGTTTCACCCTTCTTCCAGGCAATGTCTCTCCTACTCCCCAGACCACGTGGCCAAAGGGAGCACCCCAAAGCCACTTGGTCCTCCTCTACCAAAGCTGTGGGAGTCCCCATTCTGGCCAAATGGTTCTTCTCGGCAAAGTTGCGGGGGTGTGGAGGGGGTTTGCCACTCTGCCAAAGCTGAGTGGCAGTTCTCTGATAAAACTGCATGGTGATTCTCCCTCACAGGGCTGCGGGAGTCCCCACTGTGGCAAAGCCGTGTGGTACCTCCTTCTTAATGGCTGCCATGTCTGGGTTTAAATCCCTGCATCAATCCTTCTCTGAAGCCCCATTTCTGACTCCTCTCACAATCAGTTATACTTGCCAGCACCCTCATATCCTTCCAGCTTTACTGGGTTGCCATTGTGAGTATGGGCAGGTGTGGCCCCATGGCATGGAGCCAATCACCTCCAAGCTCTCACGCAGGTGCTGTAACTCAGGGGACCTGCCCCCAGTTACATCTGGGGTAGAAGTCACTCCCTTCTCCCCTGGCTCAAAGCATGGCCACAGCTATTTAACAGATCTATGCAACCAGTTAAATGTTATAGATATGTTAAATGACCATGCCAGAGGTTAGCCACAAAGCTGTTGTACAAAACAGCTCAGTGGCCCTACTCCATGTGTCCCTTCCTCCAGCCCACACCTGTGGGGGGAAGGGGTGAGAACATCCTAATATTTCCTGGACACCTTGAGTTCTGGACTCCATTCCAAATCCCTATTTGGGGCCCCCCTCTTGGAAGTACTCTGTTATAATATGAGATACATTAACAAGAGAAAATAACCACATCTGTTTACATATGTACATACAAGGGTTCCATAAGAACATGTCCTGCAACTTTCACCTCAGAAAATAGGGAAGTTGAGGCTTATGTGCCATCCTGAGCTAAGAAGAAAGGTAGATAGTGGTTTAGACTTTAAAGGGAAGATAGGAAATTCACAAGTAGATGAAAAAGAGCAAATATTTGATAAAAATTTTTTTTCTGGGCCACCCCAAAACAATGAGACACTGAAAAGAGTCTCACAGACTTTGCTAGGTTTAGTGCCTTTTCACAATTAGTTCATATTTTGCTATGGTGATATCTTCTTTCCTGGTGTAGGTTTTCCTATCTGAATTCCTTTAGGCAGGTAAGGGGAAGATAAAAATTGTTCTTGAATTTGTTGGGTTTTAACTTTCTTCAGCTTTAAATAACTTGCAGACCAGGATGGTATATTCTGGGGAGACTTATTCTGAATGCTTAAGGGTTTTTTTTACCTGCAGTTTCATTTTATTTTATTTTATTTGCTAAATATTTTTATTGTTGTTCAAGTACAGTTGTCTCCATTTCTCCCACTCCAGTTCTCCCATCCCACCCATTCCCACCTCCCACCCTCCCTCCTACCTGCTTTGACTTTGCCCTTGTGTCCTCTTTTCATAATTTACCATAGCTGGGTGTTGGAAGTAACTTAAGTGTCCATCAACAAAATGAATGGATCAAAAAACTATGGTACATTTACACAATGAATACTATGCAGCAGAAAGAAAGAAGCTCCTACCCTTCATGACAGCATGGGTGGAACTAGAGCATTATCCTAAGTGAAATAAGCCAGGTGGTGAAAGATGAATACTTAGGGTTTCCTAAACATAATTAACTTAAAATAATCAATATTCACTAAAAGGCACATTTTTGGGTGGCAAAGCTCTGCTCCCTTTCTATGGCTTCCCAGGTGAGTTTTATCAAACATTTATAGAAAAAATAGCACCAATACTTCTCAAACTTTTCCAAAAAATAGAGAAAAACTTCTTAACTCATTTTTTTGAGGTTACTATTGCCCTAGTAACGACATTCATTTTATAGATTTTATTTGCTTTAAAATTATGTATGCTAATACCTTCTCTCCCATATTAGAGTGGAATTGCCCCATTTCAGAGATAATATATATCAGTCTTGCATTCCTCTTTTCAGCACAATGTTATTTGATAAAATGAATGACTGAAATCTATATACCATTTTTTGTTCTCACTTTTATATTTTCTGTGTTTTGCCTGTGTATGTAGGGAAAAGAATGACTGAAACACAAACGGTAAAAACTAAATAAATTGTAAAAGGAACCCACATGACAGATTTTTATTTCATCTCATAGATGTATATTATGACATTTTTCAAAGCTCAGGTGTGTTTTGTAAATCTCATCTATATGTTTTCTGCTCTTTTCAAGAGATCATCAAGACACTTCTCCAAAAAAAGTTAGGAATAGCAGAGAAAACTGGGAGAAATTGAAAGTTGGGTTTAGAATAATAATTAAACATTAAATTCTTGTGTCAATATTGAATAAAAATTGTTTTATAAGGTGAAACTTTGAGCAACAGGATGTATAAGTTAAAAATTTAGGGATTTTGTATGGGAAAGGGAATAAACTAAATAATAAACTAAATTATCAAAATAAATTTGAATTTATAGAAATCCCAAAGGATATCATTTTTTGAAGGTTAAAAATATGAAATATTTAGAGAGAAAATTACTTCAAGTTACTTTTAAACTGGACATTATTACTTTTTTCTTTCTTTTCTTAGGCTTTATAATCATTCTTGCCTTTGCGCAAGCATAAGTTATTTTCTTTTATCAAAAGGTGGAATAAGTTTAAAAAATAATTTTGGTTTCATACTAGTTCTAATCAGGCAGACTTTAGTTTTCCTCCCTCCAACCTTCATCTTTTTCTTTCTTTCACTCAGCTTCTCTTCCTTCCTCTTAATTTTTCTCTCAAACAGTTTGCAGCTTGCAGGCTATTATCACCTCTGAGACAACCCACAACAAAATGTTCAAAATCTCGGTAACCCTAATGAGAATTCTCAGGATCTTCTCAGGCCATTGTTCTTATCAATTATGCCATCTAATTAGCAAAGCAGTCTTCAGGAACATGTTGGACTCACAGAAAAATAAGTTTTTCCAATGTGATATAATTCACACAGAACCGAATCTTGGAGTCAAAAACCTACATTGAATTCTGTCTCTGTCACCTGATAAAATCACAATCCCACTGATTTTCATCATCTTCACCTGAAAGCTGGATATTAATGACATGTAATTCAATAGGGGCTCTGAAGACTAAATGAGAAAATTCAAAACTCTTGTATGAGAGACATCAGGGTCTTAATTCAAGAGGCTTCCTCATTTCAAATTGCTACTGTTCACCCACAGCTTGAGAAGTAGAGGTAGGAGAATAACAACAACAAAAATACTCTTGATAATAATGGTGACTGTTGTTTATTAATCACCATGTTATATCACATGCTTTACACATATCATTTCAATAAATCTTCACAATAACCCAATGAGGTAGAAACTGAGGCTCAGAGAAATTAGTGTCACAAAGTCACTGAATTGTCAAACTGGGATTTCAACCTATAATTTCTCTGATACCAAAGCCTGTGTTCTAATTACTATGTGACTTATTTTTTGACATCCATTCTGTCTTATCCACACCTTAGAAGTTACGTTCTGTCCTGGGGCAGGAAAGATGCACCCATCCTTCCTCATGACAGAGAGGAAAGTGGAAAGCTCATGTAAAGGACAATGACTAAAGAACTTCACTGATGCTGAAGTGGTGGTATTTTCTCAGTCATTAGTAGCACCAAATCATGTCTTTTAGAGTCATGTATCTTGTCTTTAAGTTATACCTGCTGAAAAAGCTAAAGTCAACTGTGACAAACTATGGTAGCTGCCATTGTTGGTCTGCTTAGCACATTCTCCCATCCCCTTTTCTTCTGTTTATAGCACCTCCTTTGTATGCAGAATTCCTTCCCATTCCTTGTGGTTCTTGTGGAGCTATCAGATACTGTGTCCCAATCTCAATCTCTACCTGAAGCATAGGCATGTGTCCCAGGCTGGACCTATAATGGTAACCCATCCCTTAGGCAATAGTTATTAATGTGTGGTTGGGGTACTGACTCAAGAAGGCCAACTGAGTCCATTCTCTGGAATGACATTTGGACTAGGAAGAGATGAAGTCTCCTTATTCAAATAATGCTAGGAGAAGATGTTGGAAATTTGTGAATCTAAGGCTCTGCCTTGCCTTTTACCTTGCCAAAATAGAGTAAGCACATCTCCAGTAAGAATTAGAAGAAAGCATGAGAGAGGGAGAGAAAGAAAGAGAAAGCTGATTATTTTGTTTTTGTTCTTAGATCCAGCCTTGCCTGAGGCCAAGACCAACCTCAGGTTTCCTAGGAACTCAAACTAACAAATTTCTTTCTTTGAATTGAGCTAATTTGAGTTGAATGTCTATTTCTTGTAATCAGAACAATATTGATCCAGATAATTTAACATGGTGAAGAAAGCTAGAAAGCCTATATGTAGAGATGGAAGTGTATCAATAGATTGAGAATATGCAATTTATAAGATAGTTTCACTCCAAGACAAAATACAAATTTGTGTACAGACCTATTGCAAAGACAGATCTGTATTTTCTCCCTGGACATTTCTCTAATTTCTGTTTTAGAATAAGAAAAAAATCATAAGCCATAGGAGAAAAAATACTCAAGTGACAAAATATTTTGATATGCTAAACATTCAGATATAAAGATTCTACGTGTTCTTATTCTTACTGCTGGCCTGAAACTTGTAGAGAAATACTGCCTGAGACATATTTATTACTATTCCCATATCCAGCATAAGGCATAACATAAAGCTTTCAGGTCATTTTAGAAAGTTATTCAGTGGTGATGGTGGGTGTTATGACAACAATTCTCAAAACTCTAAAGGTAAGTTTTGATCTCAAAGTACAGTTCAAACAGCAGCTCAGTGAATCCCATTAAATTAACAACATGAGACAATACAAGACCAATTTCTGCATTTTAAATTTTGCTTCTTCTCCCACTGTGAAATGCTATTAAAGAATGGTTCTATGCTTAATGGTGTAGATCTTGATGCTCTGGCCAGGTAAACATGCAGTCATGGGAGATTTTATTATTTCTGAAAAAAACAAAGATTTCTGAGTAGATCAGAATTAAAAAAGAGAACTTACTTCATTACTTTTAGGCTTTGGACTGCATATATTCATTAAATATATTTGAAATTTTGGTAAGCACATAATAATACCAGACTTCAATTTTGAATCCTTTAAACTAGCTATTTTAGGGCTACTTTGCTGACTTAAGCCATGTAGTGTGAAGATCAGTGAACTGGGTGAAGAGCTTTGTGACTATCTTTCTGATCTTCACCTCTATGAGTTTCAGTTACTTTATTGATAAAATATAAAATTGTTGTAAGTCATTTATACAGCCCCACTAAACTATAACTTTCTATGGATACAAATGCAAGTACAAATTCCAAAGAATACTGTTGTGTATTCCTCTCACATACACAAAATCAGCTCATTCTTCATTAACCTTTCAGCATAGTTTTGGCATTTAATAAACACAAGGGTTTTTTTTCTTGATCTAAATGATTGTAAGAGTCTAGTTGATTTGTGTTCATAAAATATGAGAAATATACTTTACTACTATTTCAAAGAGAAATGCTGACATGTAATTCATTGATTTGACTTATGACAAAGCACATCAAGAAAACAGTAGACTGAAGCACATTTAAGTGCATTTATAAATGTTCACTAAAATTTGATTAAAATGTATGGCTTTCTGCATGCTTACATTTTAGTAAAGACTGTTGTGTTATAGAAACTGGTTCCTGAATTTAGGAAGTCTGCCTCTGGTAGTTCAAATCATGGTAGAAGGGGATGCCTATATATTCTACATATTTTTCCCATCACCTTTAAACAACTAAAGAAGAATAAGAATTTCAAATTCTTACCATGATCACAACCAGGAAGGGGAGAGAAGAGCATAAAAAAAACAAAAAACAAAAAACTGACCAAAACAATTCATCTGTCAGCTCTCCAGTGTTGACAAGATCCTGATCAATGAAAATACTCTAAAAACTATTGATTTCATAGATTTTTGTAGATTTTTATAAGTGATACATGCAATTGTTTTTGTGAATGAGAATTTTCCATAGGTTAATTAATATATATATATTTGTATAGTTTGCACATGTAACAAATCACTTATTTGTCATAGCAACCCTATGATGTAACTACTATTATTACTCTCATTATACAGAAAATTTAACTGAAGGAGAGAGAAAGTGAATAGCTTCCACAGGACACAAGCACCCTAGGGGCAAAGCCCAGTGATGAACTTGAGTCACAAAGCTCCAACACCTTAACCCTCCTAACATCACAGTGCCTCTCACCAAGATTGACTTAGAGGATCTTTTGTGTTCATATCAGTTAGATATTGAGCAGTTTATAAATTGTATTTGACTACTTTAGAATGGTTTCCATTGATTGCTATTTAGAGAGAAATACTAGAGAGTCTTTGTTTTATCCTAGGATGTCCCTGATAAATGAAAAGAACATTGAAGCTGAATGTGGAGACCACAGCAAGAAACATTTGAGCTGCCTAGCTAAGGGGTAATGGACTGCAATAAACTAAGTACTCTAGTGACACAGGAAGACTTGGTGGGCAGGAGTCTATGGTCTTTAATGTCAGGGAATGTAGGCCAGAGGCATAAATGTCTACAGCCTGGAAGATTATGCAAAAAAAATTGCATTCTGTTGATCAATCACACAGTAAGGGAGAGTAAGCCAAGTGGAAAATAGATATTACAAATCCATCTGTGTAAAACCATAGATTTCCTTGATCAATGAAAGTCCCAAAGCAGTCATTAAACTGTATTCCTGGTGGTCAAGATGTGCAATAAGTAGACAACGGGCACCAGTCAAGATGGTGGCCTTGGGGGAGCTGCAACAAAGAGATCTGCTGCTGCAGGAGGTCTCAGTGGTGACAGGCAGCCAGGGTTTAAAGCCCTGTGGCTGAGAGACTTGAATTCACCTCAGACTTCACATGCATCGTTCTGGGCAGTTTAACCAGTGCCACACAGGAGTCAACACCCATTAATAAACTGCTAGATGGGAATAAAAAACAAAACAAACAAATGAAATTGAAGGCTTGGAATTCAGCCAGTGAACCGACTCTCCAGAAACATTGTTTGCAGCTTCACGGCTGCTCTAGATGTGATGCTAATGTACAACCATGGATTCCATAAACAGCAATTGCAATAATTGAGCTGAAAATAGAGAACAGAACATAGAAGCATATGTTTATTTGCAATGTCAAGTGCAGGGAGTTTGGACAGAGAGCACCTAGACATGGTGGCTACCAGAGATGGTATGACTTTTCCTTCTTTTTCTTTTTTATTCTTTTTGAAGACAGCAGAATCAAAAATAGCAACAAGCTCAGCAAACAGCCTCTACAGCTGCTAAGGAAAATACAGCCTTCATTCAAATGCACTGCTGAAAAGACAGCTGGTCACATTGGTCTTTTCAACCTTCCTTATGCACATATTTAGCAACATCGTCAGTGGCAGTATCTTGAATATAAAAGACACTGATAGCTATCTGGGATAACTCAAATTCAGTTAAATTTTTCTTAAGTAGAACTTACCAAGTCTTTTCCTATTATGTCCAAATTCAGTTCTCTCTGGCTGTCCCAGATTCTTTGTTTTAATATAGGATGTCTTGGCCTTTAAAATAGAAAGGTGTAGGGCTATTAAAATATAGAGAAGTCAGAGCATTAGACAGACATTGAGACCTTGGCTGGTTCAGGTTTGTGACTGTACCAAAAAGATAGGTGACAGAATGTTTTTTGTATTTGTTCAGAATTAATATTCCCTTATTTAAACATGAGAAATATACTTTCCAAGTTATCAACTGACAATTCCTTAACTTTGAAGTGGGGTATATAGAGGGATGAGTTAAAATTTGATAAATGGACTTAGCAAACAGGCATTTAGTGTCATCAAAGCTGAGCCACCTACAGAGTTAGAGCCTGCTGAGGACACCAGATAATGAAGACACCTGCTTTCCTCTAAGGTGTTTATACTCAGACACAGGTGGAGCTGATGCACAAATAATTTATAACACAAGACAGAATGGATGAGGTGCACACACACAAACTTCCATGTGTTCTAAGAGGACAGAAAGAGGGCGGGGGAGGAGTGTTTACACCAAAAAGAAGGAATCAAGAAATGACTAGAAGAAGGACCTAAAAGAATTAGCTGATATTGACATGATTATGAAGTAGGGTGGTGGGAGGAATAAACCTGAGAAACTATAAAGTCATCTAGCTCAGATATAAAAGAAAATGCCAGAAGGGAAGGTTGAGCCATATATAATGGAATTTGAGGTTTAGTTTGAAGGGTTTTGAGCAAAAAGTGTAACATGTTTAGGACTGTAGTTTCAGCAAATATCCTATATACTCAGATATTTTGCTTTTTATTTTTGCTGCCTTCTGAATGCAGGAAGACCAGTGATAGAAACATGTAAAATAGCTTTGGATGAGAGATTTGGATTTTGGCATGTTGCTCAAACTCATGCTTCTTTTTAGTTTTGAAATGTAAGATTATTTCTCATAACCTGTTAGTAAAGAGATGGCAATACATTTCAAATTAAAATCTTTTTTCTAGACAGACAAAAAAAGAAGGATAGTTCCAAAGACTAATATTTGCTCCCAATAATAATAGTTCATAGAATGCATCCTGACAAAGTGGGGTAAGTTCTTATTATCTTCATTTTTTACAATGGGAGGCTCAAGGTGTGCTTTTGAGTATCAGATCCTGGTCCTGCACCACCACGGTCATGGTCTTCCATGGCCTCCATCTAAGCCCCCTCATGTTCCATTCTGGCCTCCTTCTCTAGTAGTTTGTTCACTGGAGTTTTAACATTTAAAAATATCTTTAGCAGGGTGAGAAGCCCTCCACTACATTTTATCTCTATATCTTTCTTCTTCATAAATCTCTTTTGGGAAACATGGCCTGCAAATAGGTTGTTAAGGTAAACATTTCTTGTTAGGGAAGAAAAATCCTGAAGAATTGTGGAACTGATTAGCAATATAGTGTGGAAGGGAGACCAAGAAAACAGCCCCAGGAAACTCTCTGTCAGACCTATGTGACTATCAAAGCAATAGCACAGGAATTATGGACAGAACTAGACTGGTACAACAAGAGCAGATATTAAAAGATATGAGAGTTTAATTCTGATGAATCCTGGTAATCACTCACCAATCTCCACAACATCCGAATGTGATAGTCAAAGCCTTACAATTTTAACACAGTCTACTCCTTTACCCACACTCAGAGAGGTAATTCAGTGGCCAACACTGAGTCTTAAAACAGGAAAAATGTAGTTGACATAAATATCAAGTATTATAAAGATTTCCTTTATATTAGAAAATGAAGAGAATGATGGTGTCTGTGTGAGCTATATTTGATTTATTTAATATGAGAGACTCATCCCTCTTTAAAAGGGTCTGAATGGTCCTGAGACTGAGGAGTCACAGAGATTCAGGCGAGGTCTCTTTCAGGCCATCCCATTGACATCAGCACTGCTTCCTATTCCTTTAGCATCATCTGGACGTACCTTAATCTGATACTCAGTCATACTGTGGACAGGGCTTTTGCCTCTTGGGGATTAAGAATGATTTCAGTCCCAGTCAGCTTTGCTATTTTTTGTAAATAATGAAAAAGGCTGAGATTTTTTCTTGAATTTCAAGCTTATCAGTGTTCATGATAAACTTTCTCCCAAGTAAATCAATATAAAAATAAGATTTGTTAGCACTTTAGTTGGAACACATCAGAAAAACAGGATAAACTCATGTAATAAGCTTGGAAGTTTGCCTTTGGGAAGTCCCTTATTTTTCTAAAACTACCCACTTACTCCCCAGGGGGAAGGAGAGCTAAAACTTAGGTTTCTAGACTTAGGGAGCCATGACTTATCTTTCCATTATACTAATACAGTTTCATCTAAGAAAGGAATAGGAACCTGTTCCAGGCTCCTTAAAGGCTTTGGTTGTGCCTTTAAGAGACATTGGTGAATGGGCCATTTCTTTTGTCCCTCCTTTCCTAGGAAATGCAAAGCCATGGGCATAGCTTGGAGAACTTTCTGTTATAAATGTTCACAGTGAGCTACACTGTCCTAGACCAAAGGTCTTTTTCAATTCAGGGGTAAGTTATCAGGAATACCTTATGGGAATGCAGACACTAAAGAGGAAGGTTAAAAAAAGTGTTATTTAAATATTTATTAAGGATGTTACAGAGAATAAGAAGGCCTGAGGAAGACCTGAGGGCTGGAATTGCTTGCAGTTAATGTTTCTAAAGTGAGTCAGAAAAATTGCATTTCTGAACACATTCTGCTTAGGGGAGGCAGTGTGCATAGTTGTGGGAATATTTTTGCAGGTAACTTATTTATGGGGAACTTCCCCTAAATGCATTTTAAATTCACTGGTGATAGAGTCCCAATAACTGATATAAACCAAACTTAAAATGCCTGTCCCTTTTTCTCTCCTCCCTTTTCTCTATGTCTTTCCTCCTCCTACTGGCCTCTCCTAATGTCTCTGCTCTCCTGTAGAGATAGTAAGAGATACAGGTCTAAAAGGCCCATGTTTTCAGTTCTGTTACTAGCCTGTTTGCTTAGGAGACATTTACTGTATGATGTTCTTTTATACACTGGGGTATGAGATTCTGGGATTTAACACTTTTCATCTTGTAGATGTGGGGTGGTGGCTACAATACACTGCATTGTTCACTTAGCTCCTGCAAAGGAAACAGTGGAAATGTAATAGTGTAATAATGTTAGTATTGACTTATTGCATCTTTGAAACAGTGACAGAAACTGAATTAATTCCAGTGGAAGCTTCTTAAACTTCAGTCATTGAGCCAGAGACCCCAGATCATACTAGACCTTAGAGTGAGATTATTGACCAGGGCTGAGCAAAAAGGAGCTATGGTAGGGGGAAAGCTTTGTATGTATCTTCTAACTGTCCTTTCTTTAAATTAATCAGAGGGAGTCAAAGGATGACTTTATCAGTCCTGACTGTTTATCAGTCCTGGTTCCATTGGTTGAACATTGTCTGGCAAAGTGAAAGTTTGCCAGTTCAATTCCCAGTCAGGGTTTGTTGGGGGCCACCCTGCCTGGTCTCAGGAAGCTGTGACCCCCTGTGATTTAGGCTGACTGAGAGACGTCAGGACCTGGAGCCACTAAGGAGACAAAACTTATTCCCCTGGCATGAACGCTACCTGTTCTGTGCTTGATCAGTTAACCAATGACAGGTAAGACTCCTCAAGGAAGGAGTGACCTAAGACAGGTTCTGGTCACATAAAGGTCTCTGGAATAAGACTCACCTGTGGAAATGAAGGGGCTGTGGAAAGGAAGGGGTGATTGACATCAACCCCTGCCCCCTCTAAGCCTGAGTCTTTGTACTTAGATGAGAGAAATCCTAGTCTCCCGGCTGCCTCTGTCTCCAGCCCTTCTCAGTGCAAAGCAAATAGCCAAAGGGGCAGCTCAGACTGGAGACGGCGGACTCCCAGGGTAATCAGGCCTGGGACATAGAATATGCAAGATCCTGTGAGACCTGTTTGCTGGAGGATGTTATTAACATAAAATTTGAAGGCACAGACAGGAAACCAAAACTAGGCCTTTGAACCATGTAATCCTTTCATACGATAAAACTGCAATCTCTGTCTGGAATCACAACAGGGATTCTGTTAGCATCTTTGTAAGTTATCTGTTCCCTTTGATCCCTTCTGCCTGACTGTGAATCCATAAACTGAGTCTACCTTCTCAATAAAAACCCACTGGGGTAAAGGTACAGGGCTCTCCCCACTAGAGGGTGTAGCCATGTTCTCTGTATCCCCACAGAATTAGGCTAAATTCTGTGTATTGCCTGTGTTTAATGAACATCCGCAGCCGAGATGAATACCGCGGGACGGCCGGGATGGTATTCTTCCACAAGGGTTGTGGATTCAGTCTACAGTCGGGGCGCATTCGTGAGGCGACTAATCAATGTTACTCTCTCACATCTCATGTTGATGTTTCTTTTTCCCTCCCTTCCCCTTTCTCTAAAAAGAAATAAATACAGATCTTTTAAAAAAGAATTAGTTTATCAATACCACAAAAACTTATTGGATAGTGGAATTTAAGCAACTTATACTGATGTTATTCTAGTTTATGGAGAGTGTTATAATCCAGTACACATATTGCTTAATTCACTGCTGGACTTTGTTGCTTGATGTAGATAGGCATAACTCAGGGTAATCGAAATAAAGGTAGTCTTCTGTCTGACACTATGATTAAGGGTACTTTTTTTCTTTTTTCTTAATTTTAGCATAATTTACTGTACAGTGAAATATATGGATCTTAAATTTATAGTTCCACAAGTTTTGACAAATGTATGTACCACATAATCCATGCTATGACTGAAATATAGACCATTGTGAGATAATAGATATAAAAAGTATGTATGTATGTGTATGTATACATGCATGTATACACATGTGTATGCATATACATGCATGCATGTGTAGAGATCATGTGGTATTTGTCTTTCACTGCCTGGTTTATTTTACTTACCATAATATTAAGTGAAACGTGAGCGCGCGCGCACACACACACACACACACACACACACATTTATCTTCCCTCAATTTCTGTCACAGGGATCCTAAAACCCTTGTAATTTTTTTTTATTGTTGTTCAAGCACAGTTTTCTGCCTTTTCCTCCCACCCCTTTCCCCCACCCCAACCCTCCCCACCTCCTTCCTCTGTTTCCACCCCCGCTTGGTATTGTCCATGTGTTCTTTGTAATTGTTCCTATAAACCCTTCACCCTTTTCCCCCATTATCCCCTCCCCTCTCCCCTCTGGTCATTGTCAGCCTGTTCTCAATTTCCATGACTTTGGTTATTTTTGCTTGCTTGTTCACTTTGTTGATTAGGTTCCAGTTAAAGGTGAGATCATATGGTATTTGTCTTTCACTGCCTGGCTTATTTCACTTAGCATAATGCTCTCCAGTTCCACCCATGCTGTCACAAATGGTAGGAGCTCCTTCTTTCTTTCTGCTGCATAGAATTCCATTGTGTAAATGTACCACAGTTTTTTAATTTACTCATTTACTGATGGGCACTTAGGTTGCTTCCAGCACTTGGCTATTGTAAATTGTCCTGCTATGAATATTGGGGTGCACAGGTTCTTTTGGATTGGTGTTTCAGGATTCTTAGGATATAATCCTAGCAGTGGAATTGCTAGGTCAAAAGGCAGATCCATTTTTAGTTTTCTGAGAAAATTCCATACTGTTTTCCACTGTGGCTGCATCAGTCTGTATTCCCACCAACAGTACACTAGGGTTCCCTTTTCTCCACAACCTCTCCAACACTTGTTGTTTGTTGCTTTGTTTATGATGGCCATTCTGACCAGTGTGAAGTGCTATCTCACTGTGGACTAAAACTCTTGTAAATTTCTAAGTGATAAGAGCATCTTGTATTCTTATGTGGCAGCTCTGGATGGGTTCCCTGGATTAGGGCTGGTACCCAGAAAGACCGACCAGTGATTAGAAGCTTGGAATGTTTAGATCCATCCCACTCTCATTGTCCAGAGATGGGGGATGAGCTGGAAATGTAGTTAATAATTGATGAAGGTTATATAAGGAAACCTCTATAAAATGTAAAAAGTAAAGGATTTGGAGAGCTTCCAGTTGGGTGAACAAACACATCCGCACAGTAAGGGTGATGCACCCCAACTCAGCAGGGACAGAAGCTTCCATGCTAAATAAGTGTCCCCCTGAATTCTGCAAGCTTCTCTAGCAAATTAATCAAACCTGGGTAGCACATGGTGGGAACCCCCAAACTATAGCAGGTTGGTGAGAAGTACAGGTGATATTTTGCTTGCTTGTTTTGTTGATTATGTTCCACTTATAGGTGAGATCATATGGTATTTGTCTTTCACTGCCTGGCTTATTTCATTAAGCATAATGCTCTCAGTTCCATCCATGCTGTCACAAAGGCCAGGAGCTCCTTCTTTCTTTCTGCTGTGTAGTATTCCATTGTGTAAATGTACCATAGACATTGAAATAAAGAACAAACTGACAGTAACCAGAGGGGAGGGATGAGGGGATAATGGGGGAAAAGAGGGAAAGTTGGCAAGGAACATCTATAAAGGACACATGGACAAAGCCAAAAGGGTGGTAGAATCAAGGATGAGAGGTGGGGATGGCTATGGTGGGTGGGAGTGGTGGGGGGAAATGGAGACAACTGTACTTGAACAATAATAAAAAAAAAAAACAGAAATAAAATTCATCACTCATACAGAAAAAAAGAAGTACAGGTGCTAATCTGGGCTTGTGATTGGTGTCTGGAGCATGTATATGCAGCAGCGGGTGGAGCAGTCTTGTGGGACTAAGCCCTTGGGATCTAAATTATCTCCAGGTAGATAAATCTCTAGGTAGATAGTGTCAGAATTGAATTAATTGTAGGATGCCAGTGAGTGTCTCAGAGAATTGCTTAGTGTGAGAAAAATCTTCACAAATCTAGTGACCAGAAGTGAAGTATTTTATGTGAGCAGTAAAGGGGACTCACAGGAGAGAAACACACAGTTGAGAAAAACTTTTTTTTCCCCTACTTACAAATAAACAAATGGTGTTTTTCCTTTTAACCATCAACCTAGAAAATTCCATCATTCTCCTTTCCACTAAACCTCTCCTTAACAAGTGGCACAGCTGTTCTAATTTTTATCACTAAAAATTAATTTTTACCTGTTCTTTAAACTTTAAATGGATGGAATACTACAGAATGTACTCTTTTTATGTGTTGTTGATTTGCACAGTACGATGTTTTTGAAGTGCTTTCATGTTGTTGGTGTTTTTCTTTATTTTAATGTGAAGTGTTCCATAGTATGAGTGTCATATCTTTCTCCATCCCTATGGTGATGAACATCTGTGTTATTTTCCATTATAGGAAACTATGAATAAAACTGCTATGAATCTTGCCCTGGATGATATGGCTTAGTTGGTTGGAGCTTTGTCCTGTAACCAAATCATTTCAGGTTCAATTCCCAGTCAGTGCACATACCTGGGTTGTGGTTTTCCTCCCCAGTCTAGGTGTGTACAGGAAGCAGCCCATAGATGCTTCTCTCTCACATTGATGTTTTTTTCTCTCTTCCTCTCTTCCTCCCTTTTTCTCTAAAAGCAAAGAAAATATGTTCTTGGGTGAGGATAAAAAAAAAAGAAAACTTTGCTATGAATCTTATTATATGAGTCTCTTCTTGCAAATATGGGTACATGGTTTTGGTTTCCCATAGAAAACTTCTGTGTTTAAATTTTTACTCATCTGGCAAATTGCTTTCTAAAATGGTTGTACCATGAAGAGCCACACCAGCAATGTACTAGAGTTCTGTGACTCCACATATGGTGATATTAACCTTTTTAATTAGTCATTCCAGTGAAATGGAGTGGTATCTCCTTGTGGGTTTAATTTGCCTTTTCCTGATGATTAATGATGTTGAGTATCTTTTGATATTTTGATTGGCCATATAGAGATTTTCTCAGAAATACAAGTCTTTTGCCATTTTTATTGGTTTTTTTAAATTTCTTTTTAAGTATATTTTATTGATTATGCTCTTACAGTTGTCCCAATTTTTTTTCTCTTCTTTATCCTCCCTCTACCCTGCACCCCTTATACTCCAGCATCCCCCACCTTCATTTATGTCCATAGGTTGTACATATAAGTTCTTTGGCTTCTCTTTTTCCTATACTATTCTTAGCCTCCCTGTCTATTTTATGCCTACAATTTCTGCTTCCTATTCCCTGTACCTTTTCCCCCATTCTCACCCCTCCACCTCCCTACTGATAACCCTCCATGTGAACTCTGTTTCTGTGAATCTGTTCCTGCTAGTTGTTTGGTTAGTTTTTGTTTTTGTTTTTTAGGTTCAGTTGTCGATAGTTGGGAGTTTGTTGTCATTTTACTGTTCATGGCTTTTGATCTTCTAGATAAATCCTTTTAATATTTCATATAATAAGGGTTTGGTGATGATGAACTCATTTAACTTGAACTTATCTGGGAAGCACTTTATCTGCTCTTCCATTCTAAATGAAAGCTTTGCTGGATGTAATAATATTGGATGTAGGTCCTTGCCTTTCATGACTTCAAATACTTTTTTCCAGCCCCTTCTTACCTGTAAGGTTTCCTTTGAGAAATCAGCTGATAGTCTTATGGAAACTCTTTTATAGGTAACTCTCTTCTTTCCTCTTGCTGCTTTTAAGATTCTCTCATCTTTAATCTTGGGTAACTTAATTATGATATGTCTTGGTATGTTCCTCCTTAAGTCCCATTTCTTTGGGACTCTCTGGGTTTTCTGGACTTCCTGGAAGTCTCTTTCTTTTGCTGTGTTGGGGAAGTTCTCCTTTATTATTTGTTCAAATAATTTTCCAATTTCTTGCTCTTCCTCTTCTTTTGACACCTCTCTGATTCAGATGTTGGAATGTTTCACGTTGTCCTGGAGGTTCCTAAGCTTCTCCTCATTTTTTTGAATTCTTGTTTCTTCATTATGATGTTCCAGGTGGATGTTCCTTTTGTTCCAAATCATTGATTTGAGTCCTGGTTTTCTTCCCTTCACTGTTGGTTCCCTGTACATTTTTCTTTGTTTCACTTTGTATAGCCTTCATTTCTTCTTTCATTTTGTGACTGAGCTCAATCAACTCTGTGACCATCCTGATCACCAGTGTTTTCAAGTCTGCATTAGGTAGGTTGTCTGTCTCCTCATTGCTTAGCTCTGTTTGGGGTTTTGATCTGTTCTTTCATTTGGGCCATACTTCTTTGTCTCTGCATGCCTGTTATGTTGTAAGGGGTGAAACCTTAGGTATTTGCCAGGGCAGAGCAACCCTCTTCACTGCATTGTGGCACTATCTGTGGGGGAGAGGTCAGAGAGGGAACAATGCCACTCATTTGCTCCACTCTGACCGCACTTTCCAAGGAACTCCCCTATGAGACTAGGAGTTTCTCCTGCCTTTGCAATGCCCCCCTCCCCAGGATTTTGCAGCTACAGGTTTTGAGTCTTTAATTTCCTTGTCAGCCATCCCCACTTTGCTGTACCTCCTCTCTGCCCTGCCATCTCTGCCCTACTACTGGTCTGGATGAATGTTTGTTTATTTGTTTTTTAACTCCTTGCTTCTTGGAGTTCCATGTAGTTTGATTTTCTGGAACTTCTGGTTGTTTATTGTTTTTAAATTGATTGTTATCCTCCTTTGGATTGTATGAGGAAGCAAAATGTTTCTACTTACGCCTCTATCTTGGCCAAAACTCCTGTTTTTTTATTTCTTGTACTTACAGTTTTTATGTATTCCGGATAACAATCCTTGTCAGATACAATATTTGCAAATATTTTCTTCAGTATGTCATGTACTTTTTAACTTCTTAATAGTGTCTTTTGAAGGGCAAAGTCTTAAATTTGGTGAAGTCTAATTTACTTTTTCTCTCTACATATTTTGTTTTTATTATTCTAAGAAATTCTTGCCAACTTTAAAGTTACTACTTCATATCATCCCACACTACTTCTAGAAGTTGTATATACTTCCTGATTTTACATTTAAGTCTATGATTCTTATTGAATACATTTTTAAAGATTTTATTTATTTATTTTTAGAGAGACAAAGGGAGCCAGGGCTAAATACATTTTTTATTAAGGAGCTGGGAAGGTGCCAAAGTTCACTTTTTTTCAGCCCTGGCTGGTGTGGCTCAGTGGATTAAGCGTCAGCCTGCAAACCAAAGGGTTGCTAGTTTGATTCCCAGTCAGGGCACATGACTGGGATGTCGGGCAGGTCCCCAGCTTAGGTCACATGAGAAGCAACCACACAGTGATGTTTCTCTCCCTCTCTTTCTCCCTCCCTTTTTCTGAAAATAAATAAATAAAATCTTTTTTTAAAAAAAGTTCACTTTTTTTTCCATGTGCTCAACCAGTTGCTTTTAACAACATTTGTTGAATGAGATATTCCTTTCCCCATTGAATTGTTGTGATGATTTTGTGGAAATAAACTATAAGTAATTCTTTTTCAAGATTATTTTGGTTTTTCTAGTTCTTTTGCTTTTCCATATACATTCTATTATATACTCAAAAGAGTGCTTGCTGCTATTTTAATTGAGATTGCATTAAAACTACAGGTAAGTTTAGAGGAAATTATATCTTTTTTTTTCCAATTTTATTTTAATGATTGTTCAAGTACAGTTTTCTCCCCTTTACTCCCAATCAAGCCCACCCATCCCCCTGAAATTATATCTTAATAACATTGAAACTTCCAATGAGTAAGTATACTATATATTTTCATTTATTTATTTTTTCTTTAATTTCTCTTAAAAATGTTTTGTATCTTTCTGTGTAAAGGTTTAACACATATTTGATTTATTTTTTTCCATTTTTATGTTTCTTGATGCTGTCATAGTCTTATTTGAATTTTATTTGTCAGTTGTTTAACACTAGTATGTAGAAATAGAACAAGTTTCATAAATCGGTCTTATATTTTGTGACCTCAGTAAATTCAATTATTAAATTTAATAAGCTTATATTTTTGGTAGATTTTTTTTGGTTTTCTACATATAAAATTACATAGCTATAAATAAAGAAAACTTTATTTTTTCCAGTTTTTATTATATTTGTTTTTTTTCTTGTTTACTACAGATCTTAGAATTTAACATCAAAAATTTACATACATCAATTTACATACATATATATGTGGTCTAACACAAATAACACCACTCTTTATTACAAAATCTTTTACTACAAAATCATTAGCATGTAATTCTGTAACATAACAATATTGTACTCATGTACACCGTATAAAATTTTAGGTGAAATATTCAAATTAAAACTATAAATTATTACACTCATATTATTACCCTACCAACCACACTCAAGCAGGACTTACTTCTGCTGGACCCTGTATATATATTCCTTAAAGGGCATTGCTTACTGTCTAATTATATGGGGAGTTTTAAAACATCTTGTTGTTAATGGTTTCTAAAATACACTATGTAATTTTTTCTTTTCTTGTTTGTAGAATCCTGATAATAGAAGAGAATACAGTCTTTACCATTGGGTATAATGTTAGCTGTGGAATTTTATCATGTCTGAAAGGAATATCTCTTTCAACAAGTGTTGTTAACTGAGAAAATCCATTATGTAACTGAGAAAATCTATTATAATTTATTAAAAGCTTGTATCACAATACAATATACAGATGATGGTTTGCAGAATTTTACACCTGAAACCTATATAGTATTATTAACCAATGTCACCCAAAACATTCAATAAAATAGTAAAAAATGCTTGTATCATGAATGGATTTTGAAAAAATTCTATACATTTTTTATTCTATTAGATGATTATATAATTTCTCTCCTGATTTTGTTAATGTGGTTAATAGAAGAGATTGATATTTCATTGTCAAATCAGTTTTGCCTTCCTAAGTAAACTCACTTAAAGATGATGTAGTATCTTTTTTACATATAACTAGGTTTAATAAGCTAATACTTAGGTGTGGGGGAGCTTTGTCCACTGAGTCCCACCCCATCTGCCATGGATGAGAATAAGGCTACCAAGACATGATCTGCTTGGGGAGGAAAGGTGGCCGATCTCTCCAAGGAGAAGGACCAAGAGTCTTTTTCTCAATGGCTTTTATTGGGTTCATTTACACAGGAAGTCAGGTAAAGCTCATTACTCATTGCCGGAAAGTATGGATCAAATAACAAGGAACTCTGAGAGCCTATTTTGAGACAGGGTCAAAGAGCTGTAAAACTTTGAGGAACAAACTTACTTCCTCCTTGGACCCTTCTCATTCAACCAAGAGCATTCTAAACAAAGCAGGTTTCACAGGATTTTACATATTCTTTCTTTGGCCTGATCACCCGGGGAACCCGCCCTTTCCAGTACAGGGCTGCATCACCCGCTGTCATTGTTTCAGGCTTAAGTGGAGTAAGGGAACTAAGGCAGCCGAGAGATTAGGAGACAATGAGGATTCAGGTTATGTCAAAGCTGAGGGGCAAGGGTCCATCACTCCCTTTTGCTATAGCCCCCAAAGTCTTTCCTTGGGGGCCTCCCACGTGATCGTGCCTGTCTCAGGTCGCTCCCCCCTTGGGGAATCTTACCCATCATTGGCAAACCAATAAACACTGGAGGCCAGGCAGGGTGAAGTAAAAGGTGCAGAAGCTGCACTCCTGCCAGGGAGATAAGCTTGTCTCCTTGGTGGCTTATGGTTCCAAGGTCGTTCACTCTGAATCAGCCTTGGTGGGGGTTACAGCTTCTGATACCAGGCAGGGCAGTTCCTAACACTTAGGCTCTTTAGTCTGTGTTTATTAGGAATATTTGTCTTTAATTTTTTTTTCAATGTTTCTTGTCAGAGCTTTGTTTTAAGAATGTGGTAATATAATTAGATGAGTTGGGAAATAATAATTTCTGTTCTCTAAAAGATTTTGTAGCCCTGGCTGGCGTAGCTCAGTGGATTGAGCGCAGGCTGCGAACCAGGCATTGCCGTTTCGATTCCCAGTCAGGGCACATGCCTAGGTTGCAGGCCATGTCCCCCAGCAACCGCACATTGATGTTTCTCTCTCTCTCTCTCTCTCTCCCCCCTCCCTTCCTTCTCTAAAAATAAATAAATAAAATCTTTTTTTTAAAAAAAGATTTTGTCTAAGATTACTATTATTCATGGTCGCCATTTGGCTTGGAGTTTTCTTCACGCAAAGGTTTCTAATTATAAATACAATTTATTTAATAGATAGAAACTATCACATTTTCCATTTCTTCATATGTCAGTTTGATAATTTCATCTTTCAAGAAACTTGTCTATTCTGTGTAACCTGTAAAATTTAGTGGCATAAAGGTGTTTATAATTACTTTCCTATAAATGATTGCATAATCAATAGCTATGTTCTCCATTTCACTCTTGATATTGATAATTGGTTTTTATTTATTTTTCAACAATATTGATAAAGATTTATCAATTTAAATAATATTTTCAAGGATCCAATAATGCTTTTGTTAATTTATTGCTTATTTTTATTTTATTGATTATTGCTCTCATTCTTATCATTTGCTTTTTCATTTACTTTGCTTCAATTTGCTCTAAATTTCCTTGTCATTTACCATAGAAGATCCATTTGTTGACTTTAAAGTTTTTTCTTTTCTTATATAAAAATTAAATGATACACTTTTTCTAAACAACAATGTAAATACAGTGCATTGAGCTTTGCTATGTTGTTTTCATATTACCATTCAAAATATTTTCTGGTCTTCCTGTGATTTCTTCCTCATAAAGCATTGGTTAATGTCTAATTGTATGGGGCATTTTAAAACATCTTATTGTTAATGCTTTCTAATACATATTATTTCATTCCTTTTACATTTACTGAGGTTCTTTTTATGGTTGTTTTATTGCATTTTTTTCCATTACCATTTAGTCCTCTTTTAACCCCCTCACCACACTGTTCTCCACATCCATCAGTCCATTTTCTTTTTTGCTCATTCCCCCCACCTAGTACTCTCTCCACCCTTAGCTGTCATCCTGCTCTCTGTCTATGAGTCTGTCTCTATTTTGCTTGCTTTTAATGGCCAAGAATATGGCATATCTTGGTGACTGCTCCATGTGCACTTGAAAAGAAGGTGTATTTTGCTCTTGTTAGGTAGAGTGTCCTATACATGTCAACTAGGTTAAGGCAGTTGATAGTGTTGTTTAACCCTATATTCTTACTGTTTTTTATTCTAATGGTTGTGTTAATCATTAAGAAAGAAGTGTTAAAATATTCAACTATAATTGAATATAACTGTATTTATCCCTTTATTTTAATTTTAATACATGTATTTTGAAGTTCTGTTATTAGCTAAAAACACATTTAGGATTGTTATGACTTCTCAGAGAACTGACCTCTTTATCCTTATGAAATGATTATCTTATCTCTGATAATATTTCTTATCTTGAATTCTACTTAGCCTACTATTAATGTGATCACATTAATTTCTTATGCTCAGTGCTTTATGTTTTATTTCATCTTCATGTTTTCACTGTCTTTATATTTAGAACGTATAAACTATATATAATTAGTCTGCTATGATTTTATCTAGTCAGAAAAATCTCTGCTCTTTAATGATAGCATTTAGTTTACTTACATTTACTTTTGAAAAGCTTTTGTTTATGTCTATCTTTTCATGTTTTCTAATTGTTTTCTTTACATTTTGTTGTTTGTTTCTTCTTTCCTGACTTAAAAAAAAAATGACTCGAGTAATTTTTAGTATTCCATTTTGTTTCTTTATTGGCTTTTAGACATTCTTTGTTTTATTTTTAGTGGTTTCTCTAAGAATCATCATAAACATGTTTATTATAATCTACCTTGAAATATTACACTGCTTCTTGTAAAATATGTAGTGTTATACTTTAAGCCACACTCCTCCTGTTTGTATTGCTATACATTTTTTCTTTTGCACATGTTACAAACCCAATGATACAATGTTCTTTTTGTTTATTTTAATTTTAAAATATTGAATTATTTAATGTAAATATAAAAAAGAAAAGCTGTCTTTTATATACATACATACATGTATACTATTTCTTCCCATAGAGTCAAGTTTTTTATAGTATCATTTCTTTCCACCCAAAATACTTTTTGTTTGCTTTTCATGTACTTTTTATTTATTTTTAATTGTTTTTTTAGTACAGTTTTCTGCCTTTTCCCCACCACCCCAGCCCTTCCTGCCTCCCTCCCTCATTTCCACCTTCCGTTGTTGTTGTCCATATGTCCTTCATAATTGTTCCTATAAACTCTTCACCTTTTTCCCCCATTATTCCCTCTCCTCTCTCTTCTGATCACTGTCAACCTGTTCTCAATGTTAATGTCTTTGGCTATACTTTGCTTGTCTATTTGTTTTGTTGATTAGGTTCTTGTTAATGGTGAAATCATTTGGTATTTTTCTTTCATCACCTGGCTTATTTCACTTAGCATAATGCTCTCCAGTTCCATCCATGCAGTTGCAAAGGGTAGGAGCTCCTTCTTTCTTTCTGCTGCATAGGACTCCATTGTGTAAATGTATCATAGTTTTTTGATACATTCATTTAATGATAGGCACTTGAGTTGCTTCCAATACTTGTCTTTAGCCTTTCTTAAATTTCAGGTATGCTGGTGGCAAATTCTTTAATGTTTGAAGAATATGTTTTCCCTGAATAATAGAACATAATTATGGGTTGTTGATTACTTTTTTCCTTTAACACTTTAAAGATGGTATTTTATTACCCTCTGATGTACTTTATTTCTGATTAGAATTCAGCTATATTTCTTATTATTGTTCGTTTCTATGTAATGTGTCATTTCTCTTGTTAAAGTGTTGTTTTTTTAACTGTCTATATTTCAGCAAACAATCTTTCTCCTAATTATTCTGCTTAGATATTTATTTTAATTTCTTGAATCTATGGGTTTATAATTTTTATCAAAACCTGGAAAAGGTCTTTTTTTATTAGCTTTCCCTAGTTGTGTTATGTTCTTTTCTTTTATTGAGACATAATCAACATTTAACATTATATTAGTTTCAGGTGCACAATATTATGATTTGATATTTCTCTATGTTGTGGAATGATCACAATAAGTCTAGTTAACATTCATCACCATACATACTTGCTGTTACTATTGCCACTATGGTCTAGGGATCAGCTGATTTTTCTCATTTTTGAAATACATCTCTATCTATAGCTAACCAACTTTTCTGTCTGATCATATCTATATTAGGTATTTGGCCTTGTTTATGGAAGCTGTCACTGTTTCTGGATCTAACAAGAGGTCATTTCTTTGTGTAATTCAGTGTATCAAGGTTCACTTGTATCCTCCATTTTTTTTGCTAGCCCCATGGAAAACATGCTTATAATTTTATCTGCACTTTTCTTGTTCTTTTGAGGAAATAAAGATTTCTTATCGTTTTAAAAATTCTAGCTATACCACATCTTTCAGAAATGGGTTGGGGCAATATTGAATTGGTACAACATGTATATAAACAAGCTAAGACACATTTGGAAAACTGGCCTCAGAAGAATGCAGAGATTTTTCTGATAATTTGGTGGTCCTCCTTTTTGAATGGGACATTGTCATGGTTAAGATCCTCCATGAGTAAAGAAGGGCGAAATTAACTTCCTTTTCTCACTTTTGTGGAAGACAGTTGCTGAAATCACTGGCAAAGATTATGGGGCAGAGATGGTAAAGGTAAGATAGAGCTTTGGACAGTACTTGCTTTGTGTGAAATTGCTGACTATGGATTATCTATTTCTCTCTTGGTCTTGCTGAGATTACATATTTCCATTTTGGAATGTTTTTGCCTCCTTATAACTCATCTCCCATGTAGTTGGTGAACTAAGATTCACCTGTGGCTTTCCCACACTTAGGAACAGGTGACTCTACATGTATGTGATCAAGTGGGAACAAGTGCTGGGTCAGGGGGAAGGAGTTTAAAAGAACACAACAATAAAAAAAGTTAAAAAAAATAAAACAGGCATAAAGTTTACCTTTGGTCCAGCCTTATTTACTAGATTAAAAGATCACAAGCTTTGCCTAGTATTAGAGCCTTTCTTTGCCTGGAGAATTATGTGAGGTCATCACCTTCAAAATATGTGGTGATTATAGACAACTGACCAAAAAATCCTTGTTTTGGGAGTTTAGCCAAATGTTTCTCTCTTACAACATGTAATATTTATTCCCTGGGATTGTTGTGAGAGCAGATGTGCTACAATATAGAGGAGGACTTTTCAACCTATGAAGATCTCTATGAATAACAACTACTTAATTTTATTATTATAATCTGTATTTTTGTAAAGAGAGAGGTTGGTTGGATCATACCCATTGAGAGAATGACTTCCAGTCATAATATATTTTAATTAGGCATCCAACATCTCTCTTAGGTGTGAAAAATAGAACTGAACCTCTAGGCAGGAGAAGGGCTTGCAGCTCCAGTTCTTTTTAGCACCAACAATATTTTGTCTTAGGTTGTACTATCTACTACCTGTCACAAGGTGACCCTGCCTGGGCTGGGCGATTGAGGGCATCTTTCTTTCCTGAAGAATGTAAAATAGGCCTGGTGGGCCTCAAATAGGAGAGCCAAATTCCATGATGGTGAATGGCTTACAATTCTATTGTGTCTGAATAAAACCTTATTTCCTATATTTTTTGTGGGGATGAAAAAGATTTGCAGGCTTTATAATCATTGAAACTCCTGCCTGTGTCCTGACAATGTGCTTTATGAAAGTGATCACAAGGGTCATTGTAGACCACCCATATTTAGAGGTCTAGAAGTATCTTTTAAAGTTTTACTATGTTTAATGCCCACTTTGTAGGCAGTCAATGTAGTGTGAGAAATAACCTGGTGAGCTTTGTGGAAACATTTTACCCTTTGTGTTTTTGGTGGCAAAATTGTATCAGAATGTTACCAGCAATTGGTACTTGAGTTCTGGCTAAGAAAGAATTCAGAGGCAAGACTTAAACTATAAGAAAGTTTAGTTAGAAAGTCACAGAGGTAGAAAAAGTGAGCCGTAGAAGAAATGGGCGTAGGAAACAAAGTTCTGAGGCAAAAGAAGGACACTTGGAGCTTAGGAGAAAGAGGGAGGCAAAGAAAGTGCCCCTGGGGGAAAGGGGTAAGGAAAGGCTCAGGTGTGCTCCGTGGAGCCTCATGAGGTCCTCCATCCTAACGGCTTTTAATGGTGGGGATTTTAGGGGAGGTCCCAAGGCTATATGTCAATAGAAAAGCCATCAGTTATCCAGGTGTGTCCTTTCAGGGTCATGGTCTCCACTGATTGGTCAGTACCAGCCATGCAACTGGTCCTGATGTCAGTCATGGTATAATATGTCTGGTTTTGCTGCTTTTCTGGGCCTGCACCTGAAACATAATCGAGACCTAGATGTTACCTCTAGGGCTTAATACTTAGGGGAGTGGTTGTGCAAGGACCTGTGTGGGGGTCACATGAGGCCAGTCTTTTGCCTCCTTGTTCCTTCTCCAATGGATCTGCTGCTACATTAGTGATGTGATAGGGGAGGAAAGGTCAGGAGAGAGTCTGAGCCACATGACCAGTGACATGAAAAGTCAGGTGGTCCAAACCACATGACCAGCGATATGCTAAGCAAGGAAATGTTACCTTGGGATGAGGTCCTTATTTTCCCAGTTTTTCCCATTGCTAGGCACCTTGGGTTTTCCACCCTAGTCATCTTCTGTACCTGGGCCATCGTCCTTGCTCTGCTCATGTCTAACTGCCTCCACAGTGTGACAGTTTGCTTTTCTCACATATGGGGGGGGGGGATTTAGACATCTGAATATTTGCTAAAATTTCTTTCCCCAAGCTCCCTACATACCAGATTACCTGGTGAGTTTTAAGGATCAAACTTATTTATTCACTTCAAAATCATAAATAAGCTCTCTTCCATGAGTTTCTTCAGATGCAGTGTTTTAATATTTAATTTATAGCCAAGAAAAAGAAAGTAAAGTAGCATTTACTTGAAAAGGTTATCTGTGTTCTTTCTCTCAAAGCTGGCTTTCAGTAGACACTTACTGTTCCTAGGCCATGTCAGTATACTGCATGGTCTGCTTGTCCATATTCTGACTATTTCACACTCTCAAAAAAATTAATATTAGCTACTATTATTATTCATTGAATAGTATGAGAAATATACTCCATTGTCTCCATTTAGCTAATAGAAATGAAATTCAAAATTCCTATTACTTAACCACTATGCATGCAGCCTCCCAGCATCTGAGTGAGTAATTTTCCAAGAATTATCCAGCTCACCAGTAATGGAGCTGGGATTCATATTAAGGTATTTCTGATTCCCCAGCTCCTCTTTCCACTTCTATCTCATGCTTTTTCAAGATCCAACGAGAAGACAAGAGGCAGCCTTCAGAGTGCTGAGAGGTAGGGAGCTCTGTCTAGATTGGTAACTCTTCTCCCAGAAAGTGGAAGTTAGCATTTGTTCCACACTTTACATTTACTTTACACTTTCAAATGTTCCATGATTTTGACGCTCACAATAACCCTAAGAAACGAGAATTTTTATTTCCATATCAACTTAAGGGAGCCATGGCCAAAAACTCAGGACATTTTCTCAAAGTCATAGTATTCAACTCTAGTCCATCTCATCAGCTTCAAATCTTTGGTGTTTCCAGCATACGATTTTGTGTGAACAAAACACTTAGAAATTTGAATTCTTATTTTCCTTTGAAATGAATCAAAGAGTTATTGTACCCTTTGTGAATGTAAAATTTGTACAATATAAGAATTTTTTCACCTTCAGCATGGGCATTTGGATTTTCTTCTCAAAGCACAACTTAGAACCTTAGCTGGGTTATCTTAATATATTCAACATACTAGTGGATATGTAAAGGAATATAGGACACAGTATTGCTGATAATAATTAGTTTCCTTCCCTCTCTTATCTGATTCCTCCTTTTGCTAGGACTTCTGCTTCCCATGGCCTTTCACAGATGGTGAAGAAACAAATTCAGTAAATGTGTTCTTCCCCCAATAGTGAGGGCCTATTCCCATTTCACCCCTCCAACTTTCTGGGGTGAGCAGAAGAACCTTATTGAACTTCAGCTTCCTGCTTGGACTCTGATTTTCCTACCTGACATAATGGCTGCTCATGTCTCCAAGAGATTTGTGTTGGATACATTTTGCTTCACTTTTCTAGTTTACTTAAAGGGTACATTTGATTTGCTAATATGGAAGATAATGTGATGCAGTTTTCCCAGTTCAACAGCCTCCAGGACAAAAACAAACAAACAAACAAACAAACAAAGAAAAAACACAAGAACAAAAACAAAAACACCCAGGATTATGATTAAGCCATTGAAAAGAGAGTAGAGAGAACATTATACATTCAAAGAGAAAAAAATGAAATTTATTTTCTAGAGAGAGCAAAAGGTAGAATACCTTTCGGTTTTTATCAGGACATACTTCTGATTAGAGAGAAGGTCCCTGTCTCTACTATTTCTGAAGATGAAACTTGTAGGTGAACTCGATTCCCCAAATCAGTAAAAAAGTCAGTATCACCAGACACACTGTCAGGAAAAGATGCTTTAAAAAAGGTTATGTTCTAAATATAACTTAGAAAATTGAATTTTAAATGATGGCATCATCTTTTCATTTAAAAGGAACACACACAAATAAAAGTAGAAACAATTTTCATAAAGCAGTTACATGAATTACAAATGTTTACTACACATGTAGTGATTGTGATACAACAATGACGAACTAAATGTTTTCTTTGAATGATCTATAATATGGCTTCATATACACTATTTGTATATGTATAGGAATATGTGCATATTATAATATGTTTAATATATTAGATTCTATAAGTATATAGATAACTTTTTTCAGTAAAATATATATTGATTTGAAGCTTTTCAGCACAAAACATTTAAGAAAAGGTAAATTCTGAGAAATAATGTCAGTTGAAAGTTTGCAACCACTATACAAGCCCATACAGTACAAATATTATATATGTATTACTTCTGTTATCAAGTATTTATTGAACTTAAATGTTGGGCCTTAGACTATATTTGGTGCTAAGGATAAAGAGATAGTGGGTTAAACCATAATTGCTATTTTTATAAGTTAAAACAGTTAACAGCAATTTAAACAACAATTTAACATTATGTACACTAAGTAAAACATGATCCTTGTCCTCATGGGGCTTAGTCTTGGAAGGAAAGCAAACTTGTAAGGAGACACATGCAAGTGTAGGGTGAATAATTGTTATTGTAGACAGTCAGGGAGCTGGCAGCCAGCAGCAGGGTGAGTACAGGCCAGCTGGTTACTTCAGAGGGGCCACCTAGGAGCTGGGAAGAGTACATGACCCTTGGACTCCAACCAGTTCCCACAGGTGTTCAGAGACTGTATCCAGTGTAGAGAGGCCACATGAGGACTGTGTCATCTCCAGGCTTCCTAATGGCAGGTCCTGCAGCAAACCCCCACTACATTGACCCTGATACTATAGACAGTCAGGGAGCCTTGGGTGTCTACCCTGTTGACCCAGATGGTTCAGGGGGAGGTTCTTAACACCGAGCACACTGAAGGCTAGAAAGATGAATGGACAGGGCTTTAGTGAGCCCAAAGCTAGCAAGGTAATTGGATAGAATAAGAACCCTCTCCTCTTTGTCCTTACAAGAACTGAAGGCTTGAGCAGAAAGGAGGGGATGGTTTTGAGGTAGGAGTCAACCATTCTCCAAGGTTGTGGCACCTGAATAAACCTCTTTCCTTTTGCACCAGCACCTGTCTCATGAGTTTGGCTTTTGTTGCAGCAGGAAGTCAAACCTGCATTTCAGTTACATAATTAGAGTGTATTTTTAAGGGTATGTTATGTTTTTAAAAAAGTAGGAGCAGAATGGGTGGTACTGCAACACATGGACTAATCCGCAGTTGATAGAACATTGACTATGAGTTGGATTGGAGACAGGAATTGCAATATATCATTTCTAAAAGTTTGACTATGAGGATGAGAGCATCAACTGTATCTGGTTATGGTATGGTTTGGGATATATTTTTTATTTTTCTTTTAAGATGGAAGGAAGACATTTATGTGCTGAAATGGTCAAGGAATCAGACAGAAGGTTATGGATAGTGACCCTGAAGAGGTCAGAGGGAAGAGTTTATGGGGAAAGTTTATTTGAGTCCTGTGACTCCAGGTACTGTGTGCCCATGACTTAGCAAGCAGGAGGAACACAACAAATGTTTCTTGAATTAAAATATAAATAATGGTAGATTTTCCTATCTAGTTTTGATGGAATGATAGAGAAATTGGAGAATGAGAATCAATTCTGGGAAAGTCTTGAAATTTTATTTCTATATTTTGTAAGTAAATAGTGTTATGAGGAAAAGAAAATGAAGGGGAGAAGAAACAGATATTTAAAAAAGAATGTGAATAGTTAAAGAACAGTTTGGGGTAGAAGGAGGAAAAAGAGCAGCCTTATATGCAGAAAGAATAAGCCATGCATAAGAAGGGTTAATGTATGAAGACCTGGATTAGATAAAGGTATTAAAGATGAAGAAAGCCATGAAAATGAGTGGGCTTTTTGAAGCTCAGAGTATAGTATTCTAGAAAAGGCAGCAGATCTATTAGTCCCCATTGACAGAAAGAATGTTGCTATTAATTGCTTTGTGCAATATAATGTCTGTTCCTTTGTCTGACAGAAAGCTAATCCATGTAATGTATGAATGGAGAATTCAAAAACGGTCATAGTATGCTGTGCTCTGCTGAGAAGGCAAAATTTAGGAGGTTCGTAATCAGGATGATTGATAGAGTAAGATAATCCTACCTTCTACCTTAACAGGACAGAGAGAAATGAGAGAGAGAGAGAGAGAGAGAGAGAGAGAGAGAGAGAGAGAGAGAGAGAGAGGCCTGAACAGCCAAGGAATAAAAATCTTTTTAAAACTCTGAAGTTAAAATAAAATAAATGAAGAAATTTTCAAATATTTCAGGCCATTTCAACTCCTACATGAGTTTTGGCCCCATAGAGTAATTTCTCAAAGGGAAAAAGCTTATGTATTACCTCCACTGTATAAAGACCAGCAGAGGGTGCTCAGTGGTGGCTGCTGAGGACCCAGAGCACAGTCCTGTCAGTACCCCCTTCTCTGCAGCTCTTCTCTTTCTCCAGCCTCCTGTCTGTGAAGACATCTCCATGGATCCCAATGTGAAAACTATTCTGTAATTTATTTAGTCTTTTAGAAATTATTCTTGTTTTTGAAAATTCTATTATGTTTACTAGGCGTCAGCATAACCCTCTGAATCCACCTGCCTCAGTCCTCACTGCTGCTGGCTTCCTTGGAGGCTGACACTGGACAGTACGTGTCCCAGAATCACCAGTTAGTGCGCTGTGTTCTGGGAGGCACCAAGTATGTGTTCGAATTATTTGTGTTTATGACTGTGCAGCACCACTCCACCCCGCTCTCCCTCGCCTTTTCACAACTTACATTACTAATAGCTGGAACCCTCAGGCTGCTGTTTCTCTATACCACAGAGGTCAAAGAGAGGGAGCAGATCAAATAAATTAGAGTTATTCTTTAAACAAAGTACAGATTTTAAAGAACATGAGCTTCACCGCAGACAGATCTAGGTTCAAATCCTATAATAGCCATTACTATCCAAGAGAGTTTAGCAAAGTGCTTTATCTCTCTGAGTCTCAGTTTCAGCAAATGGACAAAGAAGATAGTCCTGATGTATACTGTTGATTTTCAGAAATGATATAAGTAAAATTCTTAGCACCATTCCTGGCACAGAAAAACCATTCAAATAATAATAATTATTATTAGTATTAGTTTTGCATGGTCTATATTTTCTCAGTTTTCTAGAATGTTATGATGAAATCTCTTATTACATACAATGTATCAGAGTTAGTGTAATGTATACACCAGAGTTGTCTGCTTAAGAACACACAGAAGGTGGGTTGATACTGCTGGCACCAATACTTCCCTGTCATAACATTCTACTTAAATGATCAATAGACAAATAAAAAGACCTTAATGATTTAGAATATCATTAGCATAATGAAGTGTTTGCTTGGAAAGTAACCTAAACTACAATTAGCAATTTGAAGCAAGATATTTTTTTAATGGCCATTCTGATTTTTTGGCATCCACTGACAACATGTTTCTTTTGCTTTCTTTGTCAAGCACAGAAAAACAGGAAGCACAAAGTCAGTTTGGACTGGGGTGGGAGAGAGAGCTGGAAGGGACACAGACTGTTTCACGGGTTAGGGTCTGATCCATGTTATACAACAAGAGATCACTATGGAGTTGGCCTGGGTATCCTGCTGGGCTGCTCCTTTGAGCAGTTTTCAATGGACAGAGAAATTCTCTTGTACATGTGTGGTTTATGGATCTCTCCCCAGGACCTAGCTTTTTTAAAAATATTTTTTATTTTAATGCCTGCTGTGTGTACAGGACAGTGGAGTAAGTGGTGGATGAGAAGACTGAGACATAGATATAGACCCAGCTTTGCAATGTATTAGCTATACAAAATATCTTAAGAACTTAAGGCATCTGTTTTCTCATCCATGATAGCACTAAACAAGGAGGAGAAGTTTCACAGTCAAATTCCAAGTAAGGAACGTACTGTGCGAAAGCAGTGGAGGTGTCCCAGAGAGGCTGGCTTGGGCTATAGCTGCTGGGATATCTTGTGACCAATCTGAGACATTCAAATTCTATTACAAATAGTCAAGTTTTAAGAGAAAACACTTGTTAGCTGTTAATTTGAACCCTCTGGACCAGACTATGTGTAATTTTTTTTTTTTTAATTCTATGATTTGGACCATGCTGGTGCCAGAAGTAGTACCAATGGCTACTGAACAATGTGAAACTAGAGTGACTTGGCCAAATAACATTTAGCTATGGATTCTAAGAAAAGTTTCAAGTGTAAAATATAAGCTTGCTCTAGCCATACTAATTCTAAAACAGAAACTAAATGAATTCCAGTTTAATTAGAATTAAATCTAGGATTAATAGGTAGATTTTCAAGAATTTTTAAGCATACCAAAAATGTAGTACTTTGAAAAAAAATGTCTATTGGATGATATTAGTTCCAGAATCATTTATCATATTCCTTGCAACTAGGTACGTGCCTAACAGACAGTGCTTCCCTTAATGACCACTCAGCAGGGACTCAATCCATCTGTCTCCATTAAAAGAAAGAGGAAGTATTGTATTTATAGAACAACTAAAATATCCACTGTTGCTTTATCTGCATGTTAAAATAATGAACAACAGATACTGATTTCCAAACTTTTCAGCCCAAATAGGACTTTATTGATCATTTTCAAGTCAAAGAAATAAGAACCAAGAAGACAATGACCCAAACTATCACCAGATGAACAAGATCTCAATTTAAAAATTACATATACTTTAAAGGACTCCTTGATTTTGGATAGTGTGTCCCATGGAGCATCAGAGCCAAAGTAGGGTTTTTAAGAAAATTGTTTGTTTTGAAATAATTATAGGGTCAGACAAAAGTAGGTTTACAGTTATTTCTATGAAAAATAATACAATAATTACTAAATGATAATACAAGTGTAAACCGTTTTGCATACTCACAACCATAAACCTACTTTTGCCCCACCATGTAGAGAGTCATAGAAAATTGCAGACAGCACGGGAAAGACCAGTGCACCTTCACCCCGTTTTGCTGCACTGATAACTTCTTACGTGGGGTACAATATCAAAATTAGCAAACTGACATTTATATAAAGTATGTGGATGGTTCTGGCATGTCATTGCATGTGTAGATACATGTAACCATTATCAGCATCAGGATGCACAACTATTTCATCACCACAAAGTTCTCCATGTCGTACCCTTTTGTAGTCACACTCATTTCCTATTTCCACCATCCCTGATCCCTGGCATTATTTTTTTCCTCCATCTCTATAATTCTGTCATTGTGAGAATGTTATACAAATGGAATCAAATGGGAAATTATGCAGTGACTAGTTTACATTTTTTCCCACTTGGCATAATGTCCTTGAAATTTGTCCAAGTTGTTCTATGCATTTCTATTTTTGTGCATTCTTTTACTACATAGTAATGTTCTGTGATATAGTTTTGTTTAACTGTTCGCCTATTATAGGACATTGTTTTTTCTGGCTTGAGGTTTTATTTATTTATTTATTTATTTATTT
>PVIA01009206.1:0-33788 GCA_004024845.1 Tonatia bakeri
CCAGCAAAGCTTTCATTTAGAATGGAAGGGCAGATAAAGTGCTTCTCAGACAAGGCCAAGTTAAAGGAGTTCATCATCACCAAGCCCTTATTATATGAAATGTTAAAGGGACTTACCTAAGAAAAAGAAGATTAAAAATATGAACAGTAAAAAAAGTCATCAAATGGAGGGTTAGCAACAGGGAAGTAGGAGGAGGAGGAGGGGGAAAAGATATAGAGAATAAGTAGCATAGACAGTAGGTAGAAAATAGACGGGGGAGGGTAAGAATAGTATGGGACATGTAGATACTAAAGAACTTATGACACATGGACATGAACTAAAGGGGGGAATGAGGGTGGGAGGGGATGGCCAGGGTGGAGGGGAGTGAAGGGGGAAAATGGGCCAACTATAATAGCATAATCAATAAAATAAAGAGTAAAAAAAATTTATTTTAGTTTTATTTCAAATCTCATATTTTACTCTTCCCGTTTCTTACTCCATTTTGTCTTCTTCTTTCCCTTTTTTATTTCCATTTAAAATTTCATGCTTCCCTTTCTATGCCTTGTTTCTACTCTACACTGTTTCTCCTCCCTCCACCCTCTCAAAACCATTTTTCTTTCCATTAGCCATCTCACATTCTTTTTCCCTTTCTTACAATATCCTTATTCTCTTTCCACCTGATTAATCTTTGCTCGTTTGTTGTTGATACTCTGGTTGTTGTTGCATTTCTTCAATTTTATCCCTAGAATGTTCACAATTTTTTATTTCAAACCTTATTTTACTGTTTCTCTGTCCTATTCCATTTTGCCTTCCTCCTGCCCTTTCATATTTTCATTTTAAATTCTATTTTTTTCTTTCTTAAGCTGGTTCTATTCCTTACTCTGATTATTTCTCCTCCATCTTCTAAGAATCATTTTTCTTTCCTTTAGACATCTCATAACTTTTTTCTTTCTTATAATATTCTTATTCTATTTCTACCTTTATTAATCTTTCTTCATTTGTTGTTGATATCCCAGTTGTGGTTGGGAGGTATTTTTGCTTGTGTGGGTTTTGTTTCCTAGGTTGTTTTGTTTTGCCCTGGTAGCACCTGTACAACAGCATATAAGACGTGGTGGGGGTTGTGACTCTCACTCAGCCAGCCAGAGGGGAGAGCCCTCCAATAAACAAGACCTAATTACAAGAGAGCACACATAAACCACATAAAGGACATCCTTGGAGCATCCAGCTCAGGAGATCAAGGAGACTTCACCAATGCATCCCACAAGTCTCCTACCACAGAAGGCCACTACACAAAAACAAGGAGTCAAAGCAGATCAATCTAATATGCAGAAAGAGTCACCTAAAATGAGGAGACAAAGAAACAAACCCCAATCAAAAGGAAAGGAGGTATCACTAGAAAAAGTGCTAAATGAAACTGAGGCAAGCAATTTATCAGACATAGAGTTTAAAGTAATGGCCATAAGGTGTTCAAGGAACTCCATGAGAACGACAAGGGACTTTATAGGAGCTACAAGTAACTTAGAAGGAACTACATTAGCACGGAAAAGGACACAGAAACTATGAATAAGAACCAGAAGAAAATACAAACACAATATCTGAAATGAAGAATATGCTAGAAGGAATTACAAGCAGGCTAGAGGAAGCAGAGAATTGAATCAGTGAGTTGGAAGACAAGAAAAAAAACACCCAACAAAATGAAGAAAGACTCAAAAACAATGAAGACAGTTTAAGGGTGCTGCGGAACAACATCAACATAACAATCTTCACATCAGGGGTACCAAAAAGTGAAGAAAATACGCTAGGATAGAAAACATGTTTTAAAAAAATGACAGACAACTTCCCTAACATGGTGAGGGAAAAAGTGACACCACTTCAGGGAGCACAGAGGGGGTCCTATTAAGATTAACTCAAATAAGCCCACTTCGAGACACACCATAATTAAAATCAAGGAGTGAATCTTAAAAACAGCAAGTGAGAAACAGCTATAACATAGAAGGGAGCTCTGATAAGGCTATCAGCTGATTTCTCAACAGATGAACTACAAGTTAGAAAAGAATGGCAGGAAATATTTCAAGTAATGAAAAGCAAATACTTGCAACCAAGACTACTCTATCCAGCAAGGCTCTCAATTAAAAATGGAAGGCAAAATAAGGAACATCTCAGACAAAAAAGGCTAAAAGAGTACATCTCCACCAAACAAGCACTGCACAAGATGATAAAGGGACTGCTTTTAAGAAGATGAAGAAATAGAGAAAAAGAGAGAAAAACATGGATACAAAGGGAAAAAAATGGCAATGAAAAACCTACCGGCCATTAATAACATTTGGATAGCTGAATAGATAAGAAAACATGACTGACATATATGCTATCTACAAGAGATCAAATTCAGAACACAGGATATATACTGCCAGAAAGTGAAGGAATGGAACAAAATATTCAAAACAAATGGACAAGAAAAAAAGCAGAAGTAGCAGTACTTATATATGACAAAATAGACTTCAAAACAAAGGCCATAACAACAGGCAAAGAAGGTCACTACTAATACTTAACAGAGCAGTCTTAAAAGAGGATATAACCCTTGTAAACACATAAGCATCCAACATAGGAGCACCTAAATACATAAGGAAAATCCTGGAAAACTTCAACAAAGAGATCAACAGCAATACAGTTATCGTAGGATATTTTAACACCTTGTTGTCAACAATGGATCATCCAAAAAAAAAAAATCAACAAGGCTATTGTAGCACTGAAGGACACTCTGGATCAAACGGACATCACTGATATTTACAGAGAATTTCACCCCAAAGATGCAAAATATACATTCTTTTCAAATGCACATGATCACCATCAAAGATAGACCACGTGGTAGGACACAAAACAAGCCTCAGAAAATTCAATGAAATTGATATCAAATCAAGCATCTTCTTGGATCACAACGGTTGGAAGCTAGAAACCAACTTCAAGGAAAAAACTCAAAAACATTCAAATACATGGACACTGAATAACATGTTATTAAATAATGAATGGGTTAACAATGAGGTCAAGGAAGAAATCAAAAAGTTTCATTTGGAAATACATGAAAATGAACACACAACAACCCAAAATCTATGGGACATATTAAAGGCAGTCCTGAGCAGGAAGTTCATAGTAATACAGGTCTACCCTAGAAGACACAAAAAATCTCAAGTAAACAACCTAATGCTACATTTAAAAGAACTAACAGAACAACAACAAAGCCCAGAACTCAAGTACTGAGACTGCTGAACCAAGATCTGGTCTGATGCCACCAGTCTAATATCTAGTGCCATTTCTCTGCCTACAAAAGGGGAAAAAGGCACACTTTACAGTGGATACTAACAAAGACTAACACAGACAGAAGGTTAACATCAACAGTGATATGTATCCCTCATATGATGTAGGAATTCAATTCTGTGTGCTTCCTCACCCAAACCTATAATACCACTTTAATCACCAGGAAATCACCAGATGAATCCTGATTAGGGGCAATTCAACAAATTACCTAACTAGTACTTATCAAAATTGTGAAGGTCATCAAAAAAGAGGAAAGTCTAAGAAACTATCACAGCCAAGAGGAACTTAAGGAGACATGACAAGTAAATGTAATAGAATACTGGAACAGAAAACATGCATTTGGTAAAACCCAAGAAAATCTGAATAAAGTATGGGTTTTAGATGGTTGTAATGTATGAATACTGGTTATTAATTTTAACAAATATACTATACTAATGTAAGAAGCTAGTAATTAGAGAGAAGATGGGCGTGAGACTCTTTATACTATCTTTGTAATTTTTCTGTAAATCTATTCTAAAATAAACTTTATTTTAAAAATAAGTGAATAAAAATATAAAACATGCTGAAGGAGGAAAAGGAAGGAGTAGGGGAAAAACTAGTGCCCTCAAATATTAGAGCAAAAGTTGGCAAAGTATAGCATACAGCCCAAATCCACTGCCAGTGTTTGCGAACTGTTTTACTGAAACTTATCACTCACTCATTTATATATGCCCACGGCTGCTTTTGTGCTACATTGGTAGAGTTGAGTAGCTGCAACAGAGACTAGATGGCCGCAAAGCCTAACATATTTACTGTCAGGTTCTTCACATAACAGTTTGCTGATGCCAATATAAGGAAGTGGCATACAAAGTGGTGTTCATAAATATCAATAACTCAATACAATAATTCCTGAGAGCTGTTGACATTTCTTGTCCTCCCTGTCCCTACCACATCCCTGTAGCCTCCTTTTCCATTTAACCTGTCTTCCTCCTATACTGCACAACTCCTCTCAAAGGCTGGTAAAAACAGTATTTCTCTAAATACACCGTGAACTGAAGAGATAATAGGTTTTTGTGGCAGAAAAAGTTGACTTCATATACTGCCCAAGAGATATTTGCTAACAAATTCCCAAATGTGTCATGTTTCAGCAACTGTATGCTTGAGCTAGAGTAGTCACCTCCTTAAGACTGCTGACTAGAGAACACTTCAGGTCTGCAAGATGAATCCTGACTAGCCAAACTGATGAGGATAACTTGAAGATCTAAGTTAGGAATGAGCCATATGGCCCTAACATGGCCAATGGAATATAGCAAAAATAAATGGGAAGGTTTATGAACCTATCTTCACTCTTCTAGGGACATATAGAAAAATTTCTGTTTCCAGTTTGGGAACATTGTTGTGTACAGATGTGATCTTAGCTTTGTCAACCATCTTAAGACCAGAGGGGATCAATCCTTGAGACCAAAAGTCAATATACCTGGGAAGAGCAGAGCATCTGAATGTAATGAGCCCACCAGGTCCATGGTGATATTAAACTGCTAAACTAAGCACACTATGCCCGGTTTTTCTATTATGTGTAACAATAAAGCTCCTTATCATCAAGTACATCATTACATCCTGTACGATGTTAACTTATTAAAAATGAGAAATATCTTAGTTCAAACTGTATGCATAAGCTAAGGAACCAAGATTATAACTGTGTAAACTGATGAATCTATTGTACTTCTAAGTGGAAAAAAATCTTATTTTGAGGTATTTTCTAATGGAAAACTAGTAGTCATAATTGGAAAGTGCTGTCACTAGATTCAGTCAGTCACTTCTACATTACTATAAAGACACATATGAACAGTATGTTTTATTATAAGCTCTCACTACTTTAATAATTCACACATTTGCTACTATTAACCTACATCATTATATCTATCTATCCAGTTAGTGAAAGGCTTCAAAAAATAAAGCTTTCAGAAATCCTTTTAAATACATGCACAAGAATAAAGAACACAAATGGTTTTAAAAATCAAGTAAATGACTATACCTGAAAGCTTTTCTTTTCTTTCTCCTAATAATATTGAAATGAAAATTTTAAAAAATTTATTTCTTATTTCTCCAGATAAATAACTTTTCCATAAAAAATATAAAAATTTTCCAGCATGGCATTAAATAGTTGGATAAATGAGATGGTTATCATGTTGGACACACTAAAACATTCAATATCTATAAAATAACTGCTTTTCTTTTTAATTTTTAAAAAAGATTCTATTCATTTATTTTAGAGAGAGGAAGGGAGGGAGAAAGAGAGAGAGAGACAAACATCGTCGTGCAGTTGCCTCTCATGTGCCCCTTGTTGGGGACCAAGCCTACCAACCCAGGCATGTGCCCTGACTAGGAATCGAACCTGCAAACTTTTGGTTCACAGGCTGGCACTCAATCCACTGAGCCACCCCAGCCAGAAATCTGTTTAATTTTTTAAATTTCTATTGTTTATGCTTACACAGTTGTTCCCAATTTTTCTCCTTTTTCTACCCCACCCAGTCCCCACTCTCTACCATCCCCAAGTCAATCCCCATATTGTCCATCTCCATGTTCTTTGGTTAATCCTTTCAACATCTTTCATACCATCCCTACCCTACCTACTTTCCAGAAGCTGTCAGTCTGTTTTATGTGTCTAAACTTCATTTACTATTTTGTTCGTTATTTTATTGTGTTCATTAGATTCCACACATAAGTGAGATCATGTGATATTTTCCTTTTATTGACTGGCTTAATTCACTTAGCATAATTTTCTCCAGATCCACCCATCATGTTGCAAAATGTTAAGAGTTTCTCCTTTTTTTAGTGGTGCATAGATAAGGCCACTGTAATAAAAACACCCTGGTACTGGCATAAGAACAAACATATAGATCAATGGAACAGAACAGGAAGCCCAGGAATAAACCCACACCTGCATGAGCAACTAATATTTCACAACAGTGGCAACAGCATACTATAGAGCAAAGACAGCCTCTTTAATAAATGTTGTTAGGAAAACTGGACTTGTATATACGAAAAAATGAAATTAGACCACTAACTTACACCATACACAAAAATAAACTCAAAATGAGCCCTGGCTGGTGTAGCTCAGTGGATTGAGCGCAGGCTGCGAACCAAAGCATTGCAGGTTTGATTCCCAGTCAGGGCACATGCCTGGGTTGCAGGCCACGGCCCCCAGCAACCACACATTGATGTTTCTCTCCCTCTCTCTTTCTCCCTCCCTTCCCTCTCTAAAAATAAATAAATAAAATCTAAAAAAAAAAAAAAATTAAGGTTAAATCTTTAAAAAATAAATAAATAAACTCAAAATGGACAAAAGACTTAACTGTAAGCTGCAAAACCATAAAAATCGTAGAAAAAACATAGGTAGTAAATCTCAGGTATCCAACATAGCAATATTTTTGCTGATATATCTCCTAAGGCACTGGAAACAAAGCAGAAAATAAACAAATGGGACTACATCGAATTAAAAAGCTTCTGCAGAGCTAAGGAAACCATCCACTAGATGAATAGGGAACCCACTGTATGGGAGAACATTTTCACCAATGATACCTCTGATAAGGGTTTAATCTCTGAAATATGCAAAGAACTGATACAACTCAAGGCAAAGAGGACAATCCAATTAAAAAAATGGACAAAAGACCTGAAAAGATACTTCTCCAAAGAGGACATACAGAGGGCCCATCAACATAATGAAAAAATGCTCAACATCACTAATCATCAGAGAACTGCATATTAAAACCTCAGTGAGGTATTACCTTACACCTGTCAGGATGGCTACATCAATAAATCAACAAACAACTGTGATGGCGAGGATGTGTGGAAAAGGGAACCCCAGCACACTGTTGGTGAGAATGTAGTCTGGTGCAGCCACTGTGGAAAACAACATGGAATATCCTTAAACAATTAAAAGTGGAACTCCCTATTGACCCAGTGATTCCATTTCTGGGAATACAGACTAAGGATCCTAAGACACCAACACACACAAAAAAACTGCTTTTCACTCAACTTTTCAAATTCTTAATTTACCAACCACTACCCAATTTAAAGCAAGCCAAGACACCAAGAACTATGTTTTCAATATTCCTGTCTCTATGAACACTCTTTAAGAATAAAAATATTCAACTCCAACTGATTAACTCACTCAATACATACTTGCTGAGCTGTACGATATGGTAGTTGGTGCTGAAAACAATGGTAGCAACAAAAGAAAATAACCCTGCTCTCATTTCATGGATGCAAAATTAAAAAGGGAAATAAACACTCTGAAGGACAAAGACAGTCTATTACAAAGAATCCTGAGCTATACCTAAGCAAAAATTATCCTGTAACAGCAGCAACAGACACTGTGCCAAGCACTGAATCAAATCACATTATTCATACTACCACTTTATCCTCACCATAATCTTTTGAAAAAGGAACCATTATTATCCCCATTTTATGACAAAACTCAGATGAAGAGAATTTGAGTAACTTGCCCAACTCAAATGGTTAGTTAACTGCCTAAGCTGGTATTCCATCCAGAGTAACATACCTCCAGAGTGTGTGCTACTAACCACTGTATTACACTGTTATTCTTAGCCCAAATTTCTCCACAAATAGAATTAGCACACATGTATGGCAGAGAGCCTGGACTGCAGCAACCTGAGTAAGAGGTAACAGAAGTCAAACCTCAAGTAAAGCACAGTGAAGTCCTTTACTTACCCATCCACCTCTTTCCTAACACTAAAGCATCTGGTCTGGCCAGTATGTAACTGGGCAAAAAGACAATTTCTACTAACCCTCTCACCTACTTTCGAAACATGACCTGAACAGTTCAGATAAACTAGGACATACAACTTTTGTCAATCAGGTCATCTGTTTTGAATAGGAAAAAGGTTGAAAGTTACTCCCACTTGTTTCACACATGATCCCCAACTTAAAGATCACACTACCCGGTAAACAGCACTGACCTGCCTACATGGAAGCAAAAGACAGGCTGTCATATACACCAACTGAATAAAATCGAGAGTCCACAAACAAACTGACACACACACACACACACTTTAGTTGTCGATGGTTTATTGATAATATTGCAGTAGAAAGATTCAAATAGCTCCATGTGGTGTCTTGAAATTCATCCCAACTGTAGGCTAAGTGACCTGCAGGTTGGACAGACTGCCAAAGTCCAAGAGCTTCAGCATCTCCTTAGTGTCAGGATCAACTTCAATGATCTGATCCAGGGCTGAGACCTTGGGAACGTAATTATCTCTCCTCTCTCTCTCTCTTCCTGCAGCTTGAAAGAGATGCCTCTCACCAGGCCTCTCTGAATCCACTTTATCAGATGTGTGACAGAGCCCACCATCTTGTTTCGGAGTTCTTGCTGGAGATAATGGTGATCTCCTCACACATGCGCTTGTTGGTGTGGAAGTCATTGCCCAAGTATGTGTAGTACTTCTCAATGATGACCTGGGCTGCCTTCTTCACAGTCTTGGTGCAAACGTGGCCCATCTTCACAGGTAAAAGAGCCTAAACCACCATATTTTATGTCCAGCTGATTTTTGGCTTAAGTGTCAAATCCATTCAATGGGGAAAGAACAGTTGCCTCAACAAAGAGTGCTGATACAACAGACTTTCTACATGTAAAGAATAAAGCTGAACTACTGGCCAAGATGGCAGCATAGATAAACATGGTGCCCCTTCCTCACATAACCATATTAAAATTATAACTAAACTACAGAGCAACCATCATTCAGACCACCAGGAATCAAGATAAATGGAAGTCCTACAACTATGAAATTAAGGAAGAAACCACATCAAGACTGGTAGGAGAGGCAGAGATGCAGACAGGCTGGTCCCACACCCATGTGTAGTAGATAACAATTGAGAGGGGTTCTCAGGAGTGAAGGGTCCCAGCCCCACACTAAGGGCCCCAGCTCAGGGTTCCACTGCCAGGAAGATAAGTCCCCATAACTTCTGGCTGTAAAACCCAGAAGACATTGAGGTCGTGGAAGACAGAAACTTCTGTCTTCCAAGCAGTTCCTCTTAAAGGGCCTGTGAATGGACTCTCTTGGACTCACTCCCTCTGAGCTCAACCACAGGGCAGCAGCTTGAAAGGCACCAGAGACATATGGGGAGGAACTGAACTGTCTAACAGCAGAGTGAGTGCTAGGGGTATAGCTTTCTCCCAGCTCTGACAGAAGTGTGGGCAGAGGCCATTGTTCCTTTCTTGGGCCCTCTCCCCACAGGGTGAGCAGGCAGATGCCATATCTAAGATTCCATCAGCTGAGCTCACAATGTTTGCCACACCCTGGCAAGTGCCTGAGGTGGTGCCCCATCCAATTACCTGGACCACCCAAACTGTTTCTTGTGGTTTTTCCATACAAATGCCTTGTCTTGGCTCATGCTTCAGATTTTCCTAAATTCTCTCAAACAAGCAGCATCTCACCTCAGTGAGATGACCTCAGCTGACCTCTTGCTAAGTGGCCCAAGGACTGGTACTAGCAGCAGTCAGCCTTACCACACAGCTTGGCCTCACCAGGGCACTTCCAAGCCCAGAACATTCAGTAGTCATCTGTAGATCCCTTTGTAGCTTATGCCAGGTCGCTGGACAGAACACAGGTGGTGGCTGACCATGGAAATGCCTACAGCAATCGAGGCTCAACTATAAGAGAGTGTACATAGCCCACATGGTGGGCACACCTCAAGCACCCAGCTTGGGTGATAGGGGAGGTTGTGCCACTAGACCCTACAGGACATCTACTACACATCTGGGAAACACAGTAGCCCTACCTAATACATAGAAACAAACATAAGAAGGCTGCTAAAATGAGGTGACAAAGAAACATGATCAAAACTCCAGAAAAAGAACATCAAAATTCCAGAAAAAGATCTAAACAACATGGAGACAAGAACTTCACTAGATGCAAACACTTAATAACCATAAAACACTGGTTATAAAGATGCTCAATGAACTTAGTGAGAACCTCACCAGCATAAAGGGATCCAGTCAAACATGAAGGATACACTAATTGAAATAAAGAACAATTTACAGGGAATCAATAGTACAGTGGATGAAGCCAAGAATCAAATCAGTGATCTGGAATATAAGGAAGCAAAAGCACCCAATCAGAACAAGAAGAAGGAAAAATAATCTTAAAAAAAAATGAGCATAGTGTAAGAAGCCTCTGGAACAACTTCAAGTATACCAACATTCACATCATGGGTGTGCCAGAAGGAGAAGACAGAGCAAGAAATTAAAAACCTATCTGAAAAAAATAATGACAGGAAACTTCCCCAACTTTGTGAAGAAAGTTAAGTCATACAAGTTCAGAAAGTGCACAGTCTTAAACGAGATGAACCCAAAGAGGACCACACCAAGACACGTCATAATTAAAATGCCAAAGGTTAAAGACAAAGAGATAATCTTAAAAGCAGTGAGAGAAAAGCAGTTAGTCATCTACAAGGGAGCTCCTATAGACTGTCAGCTGATTTTTTTTTAAATTTCTTCTTCTCTTTTGAAATTCTTATTCAACTACAGTTGTCCCTATTTTCTGCCGACCACTCTCCTCTGTCCCACCCATCCTACCTTCAACACTCAATCCTATCCCCACTCAAACCCCATTGGCTTTGACCACCAGTCCTTTATACATGTTCCTTGACGACCCTTCCCCTTCTTTCTCCTGTTATCCCCACCCCCCCGCCCCCCCCATTAATGTCAGTTTGTTCTTTATTTCAATGTCTCTGGTTATATTTTGCTTGCTTGTTTGTTTTGCTGATTAGGTTCCACTTATAGGTGAGAGTATATGGTATCTGTCTTTCACTGCCTGGCTTATTTCACTTAGTATAATGCTCTCTAGTTCCATCCATTATCAGCTGATTTCTCAAAGTAAACTCTGCAGGCTAGAAGTGATTGACAAGAAATATTCAAAGTGATGAAAAACAAGAACCTACAACCAAGATTACTCTACCCAGCAAAGCTATCATTTAGAATGGAAGGGCAGATAAAGAGCTTCCCAGACAAGAAAAAGCTAAAGAAGTTCATCACTACCAACCCAGCATTATACAGAATGTTAAAGGGTCTTCTTCAAGATCAAACATATGAACAATAAAATGGCAGTAAATACGCATCTATCAACAACTGAGTCTAAAAACAAATAAACATACAAGCAGAATAGAAACAGAGTAAAAAAAATGTTTTGATGGTTACCAGATAGGAGGGAGGGTCAGAAGGATGGGAAAAAACATGAATGAATTAAAAAGTACAAATTGGTTGTTACAGAATAATCATGGAGATGTAAAGTGCAACATAGTGAATACATGCCAAAGAACATATATGTATGACCCATGGACAATGTGTGGGGATTGCCTGAGGGAGTGGTGGGGGAGGGGGGAGCGGGGTGGAGGGAGACAAAGAGAGAAAAATCAGGACAACTGTAATAGCATTAACAATAAAATGTAACTTAAATTAATCAAAATAAAAGCAGGAAAAAAAGAATAAAGCTGGAACCCTACTTCACACCATATATAAAAAGTAACTCAAAATGGATAATGATCTCAGCTAAAACCCCTAGAACATAAAGGTAAATCTTAGACTTAGAAATGGATTCTTAGACATGACTCTAAACCATAAGTCAAAAAGAAAAAACAGATACAGGCTTCAGCAAAATTATAAAGTTTAAATTGGTCTTTATCAAACTTTTAAATTCCTGTAAATCAAAGGACATAATCAAGAGTGAAAAGACAACCTGTGAGGAAAATATTTGTAAATCATATATCTGATTTGCTAATATCCAGAATATATAAGAAACTTCTACAACTTGATAAGGAAAAAACCCAAATAATCCAATTTAAAAATGAGCAAGGGACTTGAATAAACATTTCTCTAAAGATGATACACAAATGGCCAACATGCACGTGAAAAGATGTTCAAAATCATTAATTGTTATATGAATGCAAAATCAAATACATGATATTACCTCACACCCATCAGGATGACTACTATCAAAAACAACAACAGGAAAACAAGAAGTTTGGTGAGGATGTGAACAAATTAGAACCCTAGTGCCCTGCAGGTGGGAATGTACAATGGTGCAGCCACAGGAGAAACAGAATGGTGATTCCTCAAATAATTCAAAACAGAATTACCCAGTTATTCCACAAATTCCATTTCTGGGTAGACATCCTAAAGAACTAAAAGCAGGATCTCAAAGAGATATTTGTAGTCATGTTCCAGCAGCATTATTCACCATAGCAAAAAGATACAAGAAACCCAGTTGATCATCCACAGATTAATGGAAAAACGAAAAGTTACATATACAAAAGATGAAATATTATTCAGTCTTAAAGGAAGAAAAGTCATATGCCATGCACGCCTTCAACAGTGAAGACAACATGCATCAACAACCACCTTGAGGATATCATGGCTAAGTGAAATAAGCTAGTCACAAAAAAGACAAATAGTATATGATTTCACTTACATGAGGTATCTATAAGCAGTCAAACTCAGAAACTGAAAGCAGAATGGGGGTTACTAGGGGATTGGTAATGGAGTAAATGGGAGTCACTGTTTAGAGGACATAAAGTTTCAGTTTTGCAAGATGAAAAAGTTCCAGAGATTGGTTATATGACAATGTGAACAAAGTTAACACTAATGAATTATACACTTGAAGTGATTAAATGGTAAATTTTGTTATGTGTATTTTATGGCAATTAAAAATATTTCCTAAATCGACTCTATTTCCATATACTGAAAACAAACAATTGTGAATTTAAACATTTTTAAGAACTTACATTTATATTACATTTACATTACATGTACAACAGCATCAAATATATGAAATAGGTAATAATCTGACAACTGTTGTGAAAGAACTATACGCTGAAAACTACAAAACACAGCTGAGAGAAATTAAAGAAAATCTAAAATAAATGGAGAGATACCTCATTCACGAATGAGAACACTCAATATTGTTTTCAATTTCCCCCAAAACGATGTTCAGGGTTAACACAATCCCAATGAAAATGCCAGCAGGCTTTTAATGTTTTGTAAAAATTCATAAGCTGATTCTGTAATTCTAAAATGCAGAGAACCCAGAAAAGCCACAACAATTTTAAAAGAAGACATGGTGGTAGGACTAACTCCATTTGTTTCAAGTCTTATTATAAACTTCCAGTAACAGACACTTCATGGTATTGATGTAAAGATAAACAAATAGATGAAACAGAGAATCCAGAATAGACTGACACATACATGAACAGCTAAATTATGAAAAAATTACAAAGGCAATAGAGTGAATAAAAAAAGTCTTTTCAACAAATGATGCAACAGCTTGTTATATATATGCAGAAAAAGAATTTCCATCCATGTGTTGCATATTAAAAAAAAGATTCACACCTCCCTTTTCCTGAAGGCAATAATTCCTTGGAGTAAATACTTAATTCCTTTCTATTATCCAGGTCAATACATATCTTTGCCAAAATCTTTTTCAGATCAATACATCTCTTTGCCAAACAAGGTAGAAAAAAGTTGTCAGCCAATTCCTCATATATAGGCACTGTTTCCACAGAGTATTAGTAGCATCTAAGAATCTGAAATCATGAAATGAAGCTATAAGAAAATTTCAACACATTAAAATAAGATTAAGTCCTGAAGTCTTGGGTGCTGTAGAAAATAGCAACTGAAACTGATATTAAATAGAAAATGCAAGCAGAAAATATGAATAATTTGAAGGTCCTGGCGTATGACATGAACATACAGAATTAAAGACATTCACTGCTTTCACAGCCACCATACATTCCAAAAAGATCAGTGACCGGATTCTGCCACCTGTCCATGCTAGTTATTTCACAAGTATAGCAAGCACCAAGAAAACTCATTTTCAGTATTCACTACAGTTTATCAATACTGACTTTATATACCATTAGAGATGAGAAAAGAATGGACAGGAAATCTACTTGTGCCCAAATTAGCATCAGGATTCACAGAAGGAATTCCAGAATAAATTGTCTGGGTTTCTTTAAGTAAACATTCATCAAAAGTGTCTGTTCTAAGCACACAATTACCAATTTTAATTTTTAGTGTGGGTTCTAGTTCCTGTAAATTAGTAAATAAGAGAGGACTGAATACTTTTATTAGTCAGGGAATCCCAATCATTCTGACCAATCATTCATGCCAAAAATATTGAGAAATAAGAAAAATAACAGCTAATGTTTATTGAGGACTTACTAGATTCTGGGTTGCAGTAATTTTCACAATCCTCTGAAGTAAACATTATTATTAATTCAGAGAGGTTAAGTAACTTGCCCAAAATTACACAGTTAATAAATGGTGGGGACTGGGATTCCAAGCATACTCATCTAATCACCATACTATAATGCTTCAACCTGCCAGGTTATTTTCCTATTTCATAAGCCAAGGGGAGACGATGAAAAAATCAAGGAGAGCAGTTAATGATCATATTTACATGTTAGATTACACCAATATTGCAATACATACTGTTGAAGGCAGACTGATGGTGACATAAACAATAGTCTCAAAAGACAGTCAAAATCTAGGTCAAAAATGCTAAGGAACTGAACCACAAGAATGCAGAGAAAGATAAAACCTAAAATCTTTACATGGTAAACCTAGCTAGACTTAGTAATGTATTTGAATGTTGTAGGTATGCAGAGTGATGAAGGATACTACCTCTTAAGCTACTATTTTGGTCACTGATCTGTAATTATTGTATATCAATTAAAAAAAAAAAAAAAAAACAGAAGGAAGACCTGGCAGTTTGTTTTTTGTTTAGGGGGCAGGAAGATGGTCAGTCTACTTTTTACATAATCAGAAACAAATGAGAAAAACCAGTTATATAGAATTTCCTCCCCTACCAAGACAAATTTTCCACATTCCTGGAATATTATCTTTGAAATGAGGTTTCCACCCCTCCGCCCCCCACCCCATGCTTTTTCAATAAGAAGTCACTTTGGCAGGGTGGGGCCTTCAACATTACCAAGGCTTCTATTTACAGATTAGGCTTTGAGTGGCAAGGCTGTGTCAGCACCCTGCCTGGTGTACACTGGTTCTTGCAGAACTAGGACTAGAAGCCAGCTCTGCTGCCTCGATTCTACTTAGGACTCTTCCTACTTCATCTGTTCTCTCAGTTCTACTAATGGGGACTCACATGACCAAATATAATCATTTAGCATTCTTTAAAAGCAAATTTAGGTAGGTAAACTAAGAATCTGAAGCCAATAATCATATGTTTAATATTTTTCTTTGATAAAACGTTTCCTTGGTGTTAAAGAGTTTCTGTTTATTGTAACATTTCTGTATTCCTTGTTCTAAATAGACAAAAAAGAAAAAGAAAAGAAAATGTCTTTAAGAAACGACAGATTCTGTATGCTTAGTGTTCCACCGTGGGAAACCATAGTGCCACTGACAAAACCTGTTCTGCTGAATCCAGGCCAATTACATCAGGGCTTCAGATGCCATATGAACCTCATTTAAACTGGAAGAGACCGACCTGAACATGTTCCTCTGCCAGGCCCTGGGATCCTCAGCTTCACCTCAAATCCTGTTCCCCAAATGTTCCTGCAATTGCTTAGAAATCAAGGAGCAGAAAGGGGCTGCCAGACTCCAATGCCAACTTCCTCTGGAGGGCCGAATGACAGTTCTCAAGGTTTCCCACACATCCGCTAAGCAGACTGGCCAGAAATTGTACCACAAAAAGGGTATCGACTATCTCATAAATGGAAAATTTAGAAAGAACCAATTTATTTACATTCACGGTCCCGTCTGGCACCTTTTGAAACGATAATCAAAACATAGTTTTGTCTAGCAAAGAGCAGGGCTAGAAGTGCCTCGGGATGAATTAGACAGGCTCACCCGGAACCGGCTTTGCAGGAGCCGAAGCTTCTGGCCCTGCCCAAGCGCTATCGCGCTTCTGCCTCAGCGTCCGTTCCCCGCACCCAGGAGACTCCGGATTTTGACCGCGATCTGGCCCAACCTCCCGTTCCCTGACTCGCGGCCTCGATCTGGACTACGCAGCGGAACCCCACGCTCACCCAGCTGCCGCCTGCGGCCTGCGCACTCGCACGCTTCTCAGACATGGTTGCGGCCTCGGGTTCTGACGCTTCTTTCTCCTCCCGCTCCAAGCTCAGGCTATGGCCATGCCTTAGACGGCTCCGGGCCCTCCCGCTGCACTGCGATGCCGCAAAAGCGGCAGGGGTACCCGCGCCTTCATGGGCTCCTCGCCCAGCGGCCTGCCGGTCTGGAGGCGGAGGCTGGAGGCGGGGAGGACAGGAGGGAGAGGAGAGTTGCTCCAAACCTCCGCCACCAGCGATAGCAGGCCGCCTCCTCCTTAGCTCCCGCCACAAGGTTCCTGCGCCCCGCCCACCTCAAACCCCGCCTTTACGGCTGCTCTGGGCCGAAAGTACGTAGTTGCCCGGGGCCCTACCCTTACTTTCTTTTTCTTAAGGGAACCAATTGGTGCGAACTTGGAATATTATGTAGGGTTTTGGTAGTGACAGCACATCTGGCCTTGGTTTAGCCCATACCGCCCAATAAATGATGTCTCCCTGAAGTATATAGGTGGCACTTTCTGACTGGGAAAGAAAGCTGCCCCCAATCCGTACCCCCTACCCTTGATCTGGAAGCCTCCACTGGGTAGGTACCAATGGACTATAACTACGACATCCTGTTCCTCTCCAAAATCTAAAGAGTAGCTGAAGAAGAGATTACCTGAGCTGTGGGATATGTAGTGGGAAGGGCAGCTCTAGGAAACATACAGGCCCCAGAGCTGCATACACGATCACAGTGAATGTGAGCTGATTACTCAGTCCACAACCCTCATCTGTAAAATAGGGGCAGGAGCATCCTTTAAGGTGATGAAATCAGCTAACAACACTAATCCTGGCTCCATGAGTATTGTTATAATTACTGCCTGGAAGGAACCTTGTGAGATATCACAACCTATTTTGCAGATGCCAACCCAAGCTTCGAAAAGAAAGCGACTTGGCTAGAGCAGCAATTTTCAACTGGTGAATCACTGGTGTCCCAGAAGAATTTTTAAAACACCCAGTACCTGACTATTTATTCAGGGACACTGACCTCTTTAAACGTAGATTGTCAAATAAAAAAAATGGCAACAGCCAATACAACAATAGGCATCTGGTGTGAATGAATCAAAATTACACCTATATTTTTTGGTCAAATTGGCAAAACATTTATTTTTTGGTGAGCTGCAGAATTTTAGTGATTAGTTTATGCATGCCATAAAATGAAAAATTGGAAATCACCAGACTAGGGTAGCAGGGCCTGCTCCACAAATTTGGAATACAAATATAATCAGAATTTTTTTCCTATTAGGTATTTGAACTGTGGATGAAAAAGGGGTCACATACTAAATCTGACAAGCTCAGGAGAGGCTGGCATGGTGGGCCTTACAAACTTAGAGACCCAAAGTAGCCACATAAGATGGTCTAAAGTTAAAACTTCTTAAATCTTTATGAGAAATGTCTCTATGGCCACATAGCTCCTTTGTCCCTTATTGCTTTTCTATAATTCCATGTTAAACTACCCCTGTTCTGGAATGCATCCACTTCTGCCTTCTTGGAGGCCTTGTTTCACTCATTTTCCTTTCTCCTATAACTTTAAACTATTTTTTTCTCCATTGGCTCTTACCACATAATATATAAATATACTTAAACTTTCCATCTTAACATAAAAAATCCTAACAGTGTATCTCCCTTTAACTACTACCACATCTCTTTTCTCAGCCAAATAGTTGGGAAGAGAAGCCCTCACTTTTGGTCTTGACTTTCTACTCTCCTATTTCTACTCACTGCCTGCCATCCTGCTGGCACACATTCCCAATCACCTAGTTGCCATAGAAAATGGCATCTGTGGCTTTCCTGCCCTCTCAACATTTGACTCTGTATGTATAAGGTGCTTACTGGCCAGGCACTGGGGTAGGCACTGCTGTAAGAGAAACAAAAGGCAGATGTGATCCCCAACCTCATAAGACTCAGCTGATCAGCCACTTCTGGTATACTCATGTTCCTTGGCTTCCACTGCTCACCTTAGCAGACTTCACTGAAATGTCACTTGAATCTCCCTATCCTCCAAGTTTTCTTTTTTCTTATTATACATATCTACTCAAAGCAATTACTTCTATACCCATGGCTTTGCTTTTTATATACTCTAAGGACAATACAATTTTAAATGTTTTTATTTGTTTTATTTTACATAGGATGCCTCATTTAGTAAAACCATAGCTTCCAAGTTACTCCATGAAAGCAATTACATAAAAATGTGATATTCTTAGCATGTTAGCTTTAAGAAATTTCCCTAGTTACTTTTTCTGGTTTGATCTAATGTGTGCTATTTTTGAAAATATAAGTTTGGATATCCCAAAGTGAACATAGCAAAAATGGTTTATATCCAGGTTTTAACCAAAGAGCTTCATTTTGATGGTTCATTTAACAGAACCAAAAATTATTTTCCTCTGCAAACCTATTTCTATTCCTGCATTCTCTAAGAGAAAGTCCCAGCTATTTTACCCAGTCCCCCAAGCCAGAAATCTAGCAGAAATTTTTGCCTCACCTCTTCACTTCTCTCTCTACATCTAGTCACCAAGTAATTCTATTCTACTTCCCAGATGACCTCAACTCCTTTCCTTTATTCCAGTCACTGTCACTGCCTTTAGTCTGAACCCTCATTTCTCCCCTAGATAAATGTAAAGTGTCTTAATTGGCCTTGTTGTGACCAGGGAGGTTGGAGCAGAGGTCCCTGGAAAACAGGAGAGAACCCAGGTTCAGGGGAACCCCACCCCCAAGCAAAAAGGAGGGGTTGGCCGGAGCCTGCCCAGGCAGTAGATTAAAAGTATCTTGACTTCTCCAAGGCAGGCAAGTGCTGATGGAGTGGAAGGTACAGTGTTTAAAGGACATTTCATAACAAAGACAGATTAATGCAGCCTTGCCTTCCCTAAGGGAGGGGCTAAGTAAGGAGCCTGCTGCCAGAGGCAAACTGTAAACAAAGACAAATTGGTTGTGCCAACCTGCACCAGCAGGAGCTTGGTGCAGGGGTGGGCTCGGATGCCCCACCCTAGATGAACAGATGCCTGTGGGCCTATGTGTGACTGGGAAATTTTTGCCCTGACTAAAAATGGCACCTGAAAGAGGGTCAAAGACACTGGGGAGCTGACAAAAATGTCAGACATTGATGTACCACAGGAAAAGCTGGACACTTCCACTGGCTTCCTGCACACGTTGGATTTTGGGAGGGCCTTTTGAAAGAAGAGGCGCAAACTGGCTGTCTCTTTTGCTCTCTCTTGCTCTCGGTTCATTGCTTGGTCCAGAGAAGTTGCTCTCTTGGTATGGAACTTTGGAACTTGGTTCAAGTTCTCTCTCTGGGCTTTTGACATTCTGGATGTATTGAGCCTCTGGGCCTTTGGCCCTGCTCACTGAACAGGAAGATGGCAGGCTCCACCAGGGGGTTAGACCCTGCCTGGATTGAAGCCCACTGCTGGTGTTACAGAACACACAGGGCCAAGGTGAGTATGATAGACTATTACCGAAAGGACCCCCTACTAAGTTCAATTGTCTACTGCCTTAGGAAAAATGTCTCTCAATGTCAGAGATTTGTGAAAAGGAAATATTTATTTAACGCTATGCAGACTTAAAGTAGTGACCTAAGGCCTTCATTAAAATATCAAAGTCCTTTTGGATACCCACATATGCCCACAGTGCTTCCTTCTCCCCCTGCCCTAATTTGGAGTACCGTATCTCAGTAAAAGAAGCAAATGTCTGTGGTTCAGGCTGCCAGCACCATCAGCTGTGTCACCATCCAGGCAGGATCTCTAATTAATCCAAAGCCATGTGGCACCTTCTCATGGCCTACTGACAGGAGTTCTTTGTACCTATTTTCTTCCAGACATAGTCTCTCCTGCTTCCTAAGCCACATGGCCAAGGAGTGCACCCCAAAGCCATGGGGTCCTCACTCTTGCCAAAGCCACGTGGTTCTCTTTTCACCAAAGCTGTAGGGGTCTGCACTCTGGCAAAATCACGTGGTCTCTCTCCCAGTAAAGCTGTGGGGATGTGGTGGTGGTGGGGGTGTTGGTTGCCACTCTGCCAAAACTGAGTGGCAGTTCTCTGGTAAAGCCGCGTGATTCTCTCTCAATGGCTGCCATGTCTGGGTTTAAAATCCCCAAGCCAATCTTCCTCTGTGCCCCCGTTTCCGACTCCTCCTACAATCAGTTACACCTGCCAGCATCCTGCATTATTCCAAGTTTACTGGGCTGCCATCGTGAGTCTAGGCAGATGTGTCCCCATGTCATGGAGCCAATCATCTCCAAGCTCTCATGAAGGTGCCATTACCTGGGGGACCTGCCCCCCAGTTACATCTTGGCAGGGAGTCCCTTTCCATCCCCCTGGCTCACAGCATGGCCACAACTATTTAACATACCTATGTGACAAATTAAAGGTTATAAATATGTTAAATGACCATGCCATGGATTAGCCGCAAAGCTGTGGCTGTACAAAACAGCTCTGCATGTTCCTGCTCTGTGTGTCCCTTCCCCCAACTCATACCTGTTGTGGGGGGGGGAGGGGTGAGGACATCTTATATGTCTTTCTAATATTTGCTAGATACCTTGAGTTCTGGACTCCATTCCAAATCCCTATTTGGGGCCCCCGTCTTAACTGCACACTTTCACCAGAAGCAGGGTAACCACACTGAGAAATGTGCTTCCCTGGGCCCCAGCCTCTAAGACACTATGATCCATTGCAGCACAGCACATGGATCCTGGACTGCTACATGAAGACTGAGATCAGCACATCTCAGATTCTAAAAGAGAGAGCTGCTGCAAGAGGATGGCAACTGTGAAACCTGACGGACCTAGGTAGGCCTAGGACAAATGGAAAATCACCAGGCGGTAAACTGCCTGCCAACCCCCCAGGACAAACAGATGCTCAGCTAAGATTGGGCTCTGGGGTTGGCCTGTTGGCATAATGTTACAGAGTGCAGCCAAGAGGGGGGACCCCAAATGGACATTTGAAATGGGGTCCAGAACTCAAGGTGTCCAGGAAATATTAGGATGTCCTTACACCACACCCCCCAGGTGTGGGTTGGGGGAAGGGACACATGGAGCAGGGCCATTGAGAGCTGTTTTGCATAGCAACAGCCTTGCAGCTAACCTCTGGTGTGGTCATTTAACATATCTATAACCTTTGACTGGTTACATAGATATGTTAAATAGCTGTGGCCATCCTCTGAGCCAGGGGAATGGAAGTAACTTCCCCCCCAAGATGTAACTGGGGGGCAGGTCCCCTGAGTTGCAGCACCTGTGTGGGAGCTTGGAGATGATTGGCTCCAAGACATGGGGCCACACCTGCCCAGACCCACAGTGGCAGCCAGAAAGGCTAGAAAGAATAGGAGATTGAGGGCAGGTGTGCCCGAGTGTGGGCAGAGTCAGAAATGGGGCTGCAGAGGAAGATTGGCGTGGAAATTTAACCCCAGATGCGGCAGCCATTGAGGAGAGAACCACGCGGTTTTGGCAGAGTGGAGACCCTCGCAGCCCTGTGAGGGAGAACCATGCGGATTTGGCTGAGTGGGGAGTCCATGGCCCTGGGGGAGAAAGGACCACGCGCCTTTGCCAGGGTGGGGACTCCTGCAGCATTAGTAGGGGGAACCACCACGCAACTTTAGCAGAGATCCCGGCAACACAGCTGAGGGTGCCAAGAACCGAGGAAGGCCTACCAGCTGTAGATGGATTATTGGGAAGAACCGGGGGCTGCCTGAGCCAAGGACTTCTATTTCCTTTCCTGAGATATGGTACCTCAGACTGGGCAAAGGGGGAAGGAAGGGCTGTGTGTATTTGTGGGTGTTTTAAGGGACTTTGGGATTTTGATGAAGACATTAGGTCACTACTTTAAGTTTGTATAGCGTTACAGAAACATTTCCTTTCCTTTTCACGAATCTCTGGCATTGAGAGACATCTTTCCTATAGGCAGCGGACCTAACAGACCTGGGGTTTTCTTTCGGGTAATAGTATATTGCCCTTGGCCCCCCTTGACCCCTTGTTGTTCTGTAACAACAACAGGATGCAGCTTTAACTTGAGCCTGACAAGATGTATCAAGAACAATGGTCAGCAGAAATGGAACTCAGTAACCAGCTCTAGCTAATCAGACTCTGACACCCCAATCAGTTACCCTTCGTGGGTTTTTGCACTTAAAAACCCTACCCTAAAAACAACTGAGTGAGTTTTAACCTCCCTTGGTTGACTCCCCAGCCTCCCTAGATTGGCTGCACTTTCTCCACTTTACCCCCGTCCCAGCCTCCCTAGGTTGGCTCCACTTTCCCTCTTATTCCCTGCTAATAAGCCCTGCTCCTTAGCTCGCTGAGTCCATCTGGTTTCTTGAGCAACTCCAACCTCACAAAACCCACAAGTGCACATGCCAGAGAGGTAGGAGATCTGTTTGTGTGACTAGCTTAAGAGCAAGTAAGGAAATGGGGAGCTTCTGGGCATGTTTTTGGCTTGTGGTCTTTTGGGCAGTAAGACAAGTTCTGCGTCTTGTGGGAGAGAAGAGCTCTGAGCAGGAGTGCCCTAACTCCTCCCCTAAAGTTGGAACCCTGCTAAAAAAAAACTTGTTTCCTTTAACACAAATCACTAGGTCATATATAAAAGAGCAAAAAGCTGCCAAATATCAGTGTGCAAGGTTACATTTTTGCTCCTTTTAATCTCTCTTATTGTCCTGAGTGAACTCTTTATTAACCATCTGATATGACTCCTCAACTTCACATCATTCAATTGCTCTGTTTTCATGATAAAATTCAAACTCCTTACCCCAGCATCTACTTTGGGGTTAGACAGATCTAGATTTGACTCCCAGGATTTAGTATGTTCCAACAATGTGACCTCAGACAATTGGACTCTCTAAAACTTTGTTTTCTCATTTGCCTAGACTCATTGAGGACAGGAATGTTTCATACATACATATAGTGCTTGGCATATAGAGGAGACTTAATGTTGAATGAAGAATAATATATTAAAAATCCAGGTCAAAAATTGTTCATCCTTTAAAAAAAAAAATCTTAAGAACAATGTCCCTATCTTCCATGTTTTACTTGTACTCTTATTTTCTGGTAATCATGACAAAGTGCCTGACCTGAACCCTAAACAAAACAATTATGTGAGCTTGGAGTGTTACTTTACTTTTGCTTCTTAATTTCTTCTGTAAAGTCTATAAAATGAAAATTGTTTTGGATGATTAATACCTCACTTGAAATGTGGTTGGGTGCTTGCCAAATGTTAACTATCAGTATCATTATCTTTGGCAAATCAGTGAAACCCTAGGGCAGCCAAGTCCAGAGTGCTTGCTGCCTGTCACTGCTGAGCCAAAAAGCAGAGACAGGGATTGGATTATAATTGTGTTTTTATTAATATCAGACAAAAAGGTGGGTTAAAACCCTAACATTCACCTTACCTTGAGCTTTCAGAAGCAAGTTTATCTACAGGGAAACTTAGGGATTTGGGAGGTGGAAATTCCTAGAGGAAGCACAGATATGCTGTTTCTCCTGGGAGCCAGAGCTGAAAGGGAAGTCTTGCAGCTTCCTCCCAAGCTGGCTTCTTTGTTCTGGTGTTATCTCTCCTTTTGCATTAGAATTCCTCTTCCTCTCTTCTCCAGTGGCCTGTGGTTTATGGCTAGGGTCATTATGTATTCTCTGCAAAGGTCTTCCACTCTGCTATTTGGCTTTGTTTAATTTTCTTGTCTCAGTTTCCCCATTCCATCTGCCCAGAAATTTTCCTAGCTTCTTACTATCTTATTTTGTCAGGAATGAGATACCCTCAATTTGTGGTTTTCAATATATGTGAAAAAAGAAATCACTCTCTAAGCATTGTTGTTGGTGGGGGAAAAAAAGAAATTTGGCAACTCCTGCTTTGGAAGAGAGAAACAGACAGGAAAAGCAAATTAGTGAATTGCTGCTTTACAAAAGCCACCCCAGAAATTTCGCAGTGGAGAGCAGCCAGGCCTTCCCAGCAGGTCTGGACACCATGGACAGCTTTTCAATTAAGGTCAAGGATGATGGCTTGACAAGAGTTTGAGTGTAAATTATCTATTTGTTGTTATTTTCAACAGAATAAGCCAAATTGGGCTCTTTTGAGCTAAAAAAAAAAATGTACCACATCCACATTTTTTAATTTAATCTTCCATTTCTGAATGTGTCCAAACAAAATTTATGCTACTGAAATTTACAGCTTCATAATGGTGTCATGTTTGAAAGCCATATACAGCAATGCATATGGCAAAATAGAAGACCCTGTGGGGGATGGGGGGTGGGAATGAAGGAGAACCTGGTGTTTAATTTGTTGTTACCTGGCATCTTCTCAGTAAAAAATTTACACCGTTGTTACTTAGCTTTGGCAAGTGCTTCCTGGTTTTTATTCTGAGAACTTCACCTAGTAACTAGGGCTTAGGAAGTCACATGTCCTATGATGAAAAATTACACTTTTAAATGTAATGCTACAAACTGATTTCCTTACATTTTGAGAAAAAGTATGTTTTATTTTTTTCTGAATTGACCAAAATGCTAAATGTTCTATTTTGTTGAAGAGGATGGGTACTGCTATTGGTGTCATTTTTGATCCTTCTCTAATTGTTGGAGTCCCTTCTCCTTTGGCTGGAGTTGTGTGGGAAGAGAGAAAGAAGAGAGGTGGGGGAAGGAAGCTGAGGAGAAATCTTATATTTGTATAGAACCTCCATGATGACCAGAGTCAGGGTAAAAGGTGCTTTTGTATTCAGTGTGAGCTGGTATTTACAGGTGACTTTGACAATACTGGACCTACGCTCAGTGGTTTCTGAACTATTTTTTTGTTATGTTTACATGAAGAAATATTTATGCTACTTCACCAAGTATATGTTTAATGTTGATAAATATTACTCTTCAGTTTTCAGCTGTGATACACTCAACCTGATTCTTCAAGATCTGCTACACCAATGCTAAGGTCTAGTTTTCATGTGTCTAAGAAGAAAAATGTTATTCAGTTGGAGTCAGCAAGTACCTAACTTTTTCTAGATAGTAAAAACTCAACTGTAACTTTAACATAAATGTTTAAAACCAACTGTTTAGTTCAGCTTTGACAAGGACAGAACAAATCATTCTCTACCATGGTGTTTGAAATCACACGACAAGGGATAAAAGCAAATCAGCATAATTGAAAGATTTTTTTTGCCCCACATTTAACCAAAGAACAAGGGAGAAACAGACTATTTCTAATGTGTTTAGTAAACCACAGAATGTTATGTTATCCACCTGTGAAATGTCTAGTAAACAATTGCATCTATGTTTTATTACTTATGTTTGTTGCGGAAAAATAACTCACACGTGGGAGAGATGGCGGAGCACGATCCTTTATCGCGGGCTCAGGGGAGAGGGTCTCCAAGTCCTGAGCACCCAACGCTAACTTTCCACGGTTTAAATAGCCTCAGACCCCCTGCCTACGTGGCAAAGCGAGGTTACAGAAGCTAAATGTGGAAGTTAGGTCTAACTACCTTATATGGGAGACAAAGGAACAAGGGCAGAAGGAATTCGTGGAAGTTACAAAGTACAAAAGCTTAACATGGGGGCTTTTCTGCCACCTTTAGGTTTTCTGCCACATGTTGACCTGATACTAATAAATATGTGAATGCATATTCAAGTCTCCTTGTACTTCAGTAATTTTCATAATTTTCAAACTCCAAAATTGCCTCCTCATCACAGGACTGTTTCTGGTATTAAAAACAACAAGAACAACAATTCAAATTAAATTAAGAAATGGAGAAGCCGTGAGTTTTTGAAAAACTGAAAGATAATAAAAATTCTTTTTTAAAAAATATATTTTATTGATTATGTTATTACAGTTGTCTCATTTTTCCACCTTTACTCCCCTCCACCCTGCACTGTCCCTCCCCCGACATTCCCCCCCCATTTAGTTCATGTCCATGTGCCATACTTATAAGTTCTTTAGCTTCTACATTTCCCATACTATTCTTGCCCTCCCCATCTATCTTCTACCTCCCATCTATGCTACTTATTCTCTGTATCTTTTCCCTCTCCCTCCTCCTCCCACTCCCCTGTTGCTAACCCTCCATGTGATCTCCATTTCTGTAGCTCTGTTCCTGTTCTAGTTGGTTGCTTAGTTTGTTTTTGTTTTTGTTTTAGCTGTGGTTGTTAATAATTGTAAGTTTGCTGTCATTTTCTGTACATGTTTTTTATCTTCTTTTTCTTAGATAAGTCCCTTTAACAATTCATAAAATAAACACTTGGTGATGATGAACTTCTTTAACTTGACCTTATCTGAGAAGCACTTGATCTGCCCTTCCATTCTAAATGAGAGCTTTGCTGGATAGAGCAATCTGGGATGTAGGTCCTTGCCTTTCATGACTTGGAATACTTCTTTCCAGCCCCTTCTTGCCTGCAAGGTCTCTTTTGAGAAATCAGCTGACAGTCTGATGGGAACTCCTTTGTAGGTAACTGTCTCTTTATTTCTTGCTGCTTTTAAGATTCTCTCCTTATCTTTTATCTTGGGTAATGTAATTATGATGTGCCTTGGTGTGTTCCTCCTTGGGTCCAACTTCTTTGGGACTCTGAGTTTTCTGAACTTCCTGGAAGTCTGTTTCCTTTGCCAGATGGGGGAAGTTCTCTTTATTATTTGTTTAAATAACTTTTCCACTCGTTGCTCTCCCTCTTCTCCTTCTGGTACCCTTATAATTCAGATGTTGGAATGTTTACAGATATCCCAAAGGTTCCTAAGCCTCTTCTCATTTTTTTTGAATTCTTGTTTCTTCATTCTTTCCTGGTTGAATGTTTCTTTCTTCCTTCTGGTCCACTCCATTGATTGGAGTCCCAGTTTCCTTCCCATCACTATTGGTTCCCTGTACATTTTCCTTTATTTCACTTAGTGTAGCCTTCATTTTTTCATCTAATTTGCAACCAAATTCAACCAATTCTTTGAGCATCCTGATCACCAGTGTTTTGAACTGTGCATCTGATAGGTTGACTATCTCTTCATTACTTAGTTGTATTTGTTCTGGCACTTTGATCTGTTCTTTCATTAGGGCCACTTTTTTTTTTTTTTGTAGTCTCAGCGTGCCTGTTACATAGTGAGGGGCAGAGCCTTAGGTGTTCACCAGGGTGGGGCAAACCAGTAGCTGGGTTGTGACTCTGTATGTGGGAAAGGGGTGGAGAGGAAACAATGGCGCTTGCTCTGCTCTCTGCCAGATTTCAGTCACTTCCCCTGCTTCCACAATCAAATTGGGCCCTTCTGGTGCTGATTCCTGGAGGCAGGGGTGTTGTGTACATTCTAGGACCCTGTGGGTCTCTCCATCAAACTCTCCTGTGAGGCTGGGAATTTCTCCCAGCACCTCAACCCCTACAGGTGTTTTCAGTTGGTGGCTTGAGGCTTTATTTCCCTGCTCTGGGACCCTGGGCTCTGAGGTCTGCCCTGCTCCCCAGTTTTGCCTGGTTTACCTGCATGTGAATGTGGGATCACCCAGTCTTCCAGCCACCTTGTGCGCTGCACCCCTCCACAATCTGCTGCCTCCCTGGGTCTGCTAGCTGCCTCCTTGTGGGCATGGGGCCCACCAGCCACTGCTTTGCTGTGACCCCTCTCCACCTGGCCGCTTGACTTCTCACCTCCTACCAGTCTGGACAAATATGTCTACTTTAACTCCTTGGTTGTCAGACTTTCATACAGTTCAATTTTCTGTTTGTACTGGTTGTTTTTTGTTTCTAAATTGATGTTTTCCTTATTTTGGTTGTTCAAGGAGGCACAGTGTGTCTACCTATGCCTCCATCTTGGCCAGAAGTACCCTTTTTGGATAATAAAAATTATTAAACATGATTATGTCCTGACCCTTGTCCTATTAATGAGGATGACAGTGGCAGAGGAGAAACAATTCCAAGACTTTAGCTCTCCTTTTCTGTTACTGGTTTAATCAAAGTATTGTTTTCACATCTCTTATGGAGTCACTTTAAAATATACTCCTGACTGTGGTTGTAGAAAGCTATGTCCAGCTTTTAGATCATTTACAAAGAAGGAAAATAAGAAAAAAGCACATCATTTTGAATATGGACGATTAAATCAAAGGTGTAGTAAGTGTTTGTAACTGGACATACTTGTGCCTACATTTCTCAAGGGCTGTCACTCGAGAAGGTCTTCAGCATCTACAGAAGATTAAAATGTCTTTATCCCCAAATAGAAAAATCATGCTATTTTATTCCATATGAATCAGGTTTGAAGAATTTCATGATTATTCGCTTTATTTAAAAGAGCAAAATAATCAAACCTAAAATAAACTACACATGAACACCCCCTCAACACACACAAACACACACATCCATTCTCCCATTCTCCATGCCTTGTCAGATGGACTAGAGAAGTTAGCTTTCCAGGCCTCTATTGTCATTGGCTTCTCTCTTCTTTAAATCATATATTAGTCATTTCTCTGCTAGTTCTGCATATGATCCTGAATCACCCTTGCTTTAAATTCTGCTTTGATTCTCTAATTATGTTTCATTTTTGTTCATTCTTTTTTGTGTATAATAGTTCTGGTTCTGATAGAAAGGAAACAAGAAAATATAAGCATTAACAAGTTGCACTGGATAAGATCCAGACCCCTTTTTCTGTCAACATTCCTGTGTTGCAGTTGGGCGAGTTCATTGCTCTGGAAGAGTGAGAACACTTTGTGTACAGATTATGAGAAGCAGGAAGGCAGAGCTCTGATGGAACAGGGGCTGCATCAGGATGAAAGAAGGAAGCCAAGGCTCAAGCCCAGAGAGAAGCCTGAAATAGACAATACTTTGACAGAGGAGGAGCCTGGCGATCATCGCGGGTGTGATGCCAAGCCCGGCTCGTGGGATTCACAACATAGTGGATGGGGGAGAGACATTCACATGGACTACCAAGTCCTGTGGGGGAAATGAGCAGGCAGCTTCACTTTCAAGAGGAGCCAAAAGCCATGCCTCTGCCATGACAGGCCTTTATTTCTTTTTTGGGGCACATTATATGATGGACCTCATTTACTATGCACATGTTGGCTTTAGGTGGTTACCTTTTACAGAAAACAAAGGAGCTAATGCCGCTAATCACATCACAGAAGAAGTATATTTGCAAATGAAAAGGGGAAAGTAATTGAACCCATTACACTCATCCTTGGAAGGTTCAGCATGGATTTTAGGAAGTTACTTTGCAGTAAATGTTTGCTACAAATCAGGGTGAGGGAGTTTTTTAGCAAAAGCAAGACTCAAAGCAGCCTAGGCACATTGTAGGCCTGATTCCCCACAGGAGAACCTATCCATGGGCATGGGTCCTATGCATCTCTGAGTGGGAGCTGGGCCCATGCCATGCAGGACAGTGTCCTACACAGGTGTCCTGCACTTACATGAGTACAGATGATTCTCAGATGGGAACATAACACAGAAAAATTGGATAGTCCATCACATCAACTTCAGAGAACAGTATCACAAAGAATAACTGATCTTAGAAAACAAAGCCCTGTATTCTTGGCCCAGTTCTGACACCTATAGTTGTATGTCCTCTGTCATACGTGTCACTTATTTTTGAACTCTTGGGGTTGTCTCCTTAAGCTCAAATTAAACAACAACACTAAAGCATCACTAATTTACTCCCTGGTAGTAAACAGACAAACATTGATTTATGATGTTAGTAACCTCAGTGATAAATGTAAAAACTTGAAATTTTCTGAGTTTTATGCAGTCATGTGTCACTTAACAATGAGTTGCATTCTAGGAAGTATGTCAGTAGGTGATTTTATTATTATGTGAACATCACAAATTGCACTTCAACTCACCTACTGCATCCCTGGGCATTATGGAGCTTATTTCTCCTGGGCTATAAGCCTGTACAGCATGTTACTGTACTTACAACTGTAGGCAATTATAGAAGAATGGTTAGTTTTAGTTTATCTAAATATATCTAAATATAGAAAAGGTACATTCAATAACATTGGGATGTCAACTGTGCACTCAGAATTGAGGTGCTGTGAGAATAAATGTTGCCAAACCCCACAGACACTGCTCCTGTCAGAGAAAAAAAATTCCCAAGGAACCACAAATGTTTTCATTTATAGCAGTAACTTCAACTTCATTATAATTTTACGGAACTATCATTGTAAATGTAGTCCGTTGTTCACATTGGTATGTGGTGTGTAACTCTATATTGATTGGAGTCATTTACTTAATATTTCAGTACAAAAAAATCTAAGGAGCTCTCATGTTTTGTTAGCAAACCTGGAATTGCATTGCTTAAAATACCACTTCAGTCTGGGGCCATCTGTGGGCTGACAACCTAACAAATGGAGTCATTGGGTACTAGTTGGTGTTTGTTTTGGTTTTACAATCTTTCTCACAATGGAACTGAAACTATAGAATGCAGCACCAAAGCAGTTATCCTTTTTCAACCTAATAACCCATTTTCTGTCACCTCCTATGATAGCATTTTTCTCAACTGTAATGTGCAACAAATATGGTTTGGTCAATAGTGTAAGCTCCAGTCTATAATGGATTCAAGGGTAGTTTTACCACTTCCCTTCACTGATTTAAGTCATACTCTATTCCGCTGTGTTTTCCTTACAATTTTGTAGTTATTGAGCCTCTTCCATAATTAATGCTGTGTAAGTAAATACTTTAAACCTCAGAGACTGGTTTCAGGGACAAGACTCTTTATGTTCCTCAGAATTGGAGAATTTTCATTTTCTTTTTCTGGCTTTAGTGTTACTGCCTGAGAAAGGAGACTTATGTTGAGGTAATAAAAATGAATAAATAAGATCAAATTCATAAAGTGATTATACTCAATCTAAGTTTGTAACTGCACAATGTTTTATTGACTGGCTCCAAAATGAGAAAATATTAGTATTGATGTTAATTAGAAATACATTCACAACTTCTTGCACAGAGATGGACAAGATATTTGGACACATGCAAGTGGAGACACAAATAGTTTAGCAAAATGTTAAGCCTGAGGTTGCTCTAATAAGAATCACAGAGACTTATTACAGAGTTCTGACTACACCACTCTGGCCTTTGGCTGTCACCACCCTAACTAATCTGGGGGTAGAAGGTGACTCACATCTCGGCTGCACTAGATATTCCACAGAAAGGTAAATGGAAAAGGATGCCTGAACTCCACTTCAGAGGAATATCAGTAACACTTTCCTGACCCAAATAATAATAGAATCCAGTAATCCCATCTTAAACTACAAAGGTAATGCCAGAATATTAAGACTTTATTACTGCTTTTTCTTTAAGTCCAAAATGCTTAAAAATTCTGGAATTCCATATACCAAACACAAAACTATTTTTACCCTACCTTCTGTGAGCCCCTTGATAATAAAAAGTGGGTCTTATTTATCCATTGGATGACACTCTTTATTAATTAACAACAAATATATAACAAAATTATGTGCACATCAATGCCTATGTTGGTTTTTAACTTTTAAAAAATATTTCAATTACAGTTGTCCCCATTTTCCCCTATTACTCTCCTCTGCCCTACTCACCCTCAACCACCCAAACTCTCCTCCTCCTCCCCCACTTGTCTTTGTTGTCTGCTGGTCCTTTATACATGCTCCTTGACAACCCTTCCCTTTCTTTACCTCATTATCCCCTCCCCTCTCTCTTCTGGTTACTGTCATTTTGTTCTTTATTCCAATGTCTCTGGTTATAATTCACTTCCTTGCTTATTTTGTTGATTAGGTTCCACATACAGGTGAGATCATGCTATTTTGTCTTTCACCGCCTGGTATATTTCACTTAATAAAATGCTCTCCAGTTCCGTCCATGCTGTCAAGGGGCAGAAGTTCCTTCTCTTTTTCTGCTGTGTAGTATTCCACTGTGTAAATGTACCACGGATTTTTGATCCACTCATTTACTGATGGGCACTTAGGTTGCTTCCAGTACTTGGGTACTGTAAATTATGCTGTTATGAACATTGGGGTGTGTAAATTCTTTTGAATTGGTGTTTCAGGATTCTCAGGGTATAATCCCAGCAGCAGAATTGCTGGGTCAAAAGACAGTTCCATTTATAGTTTTCTGAGGAAATTCCATACTGTTTTCCACAGTGGCTGCACCAGTCTGCATTTCCACCAACAGTGCACTAGGGTTCCTTTTTCTCTGCATCCTCTCCAACACTTCTTTGTTGATTTCTTTATGAAGGCCATTCTGACTGGTGTGAGGTGGTACCTCATTGTGGTTTTAATTTGCATCTCTCTGATGGTTAGTAATGCTGAGCATCTTTTCATACATCTCTGGGCCCTCTGTATGTCCTCCTTGGAAAAGAGTCTATTCAGGTCCCTTGCCTATTTTGTATTTGGATTGTTTGTGTCCCTGGAATGGAGTCATGTGAGTTCTTTATGTATTTTGGAAATCAAACCCTTGTCCAAGGTGTCATTTGCAAATATATTTTGCAGTTGGATCCCTCTTCATTTTGCTGATGTTTTCTTTAGCCATGCAAAGGCTTTTTATTTTGATGAGGTCCCATTTGTTTATTCTTTTCTTTTTGTCCCTTACTCTTGAGGATATATATGTGAAAATATTCCTGTGTGGAATATCTGAGAATTTTCCTGCCTGTGTTCTCCTCTAGGACTTTTATGGTGTTGTGACATATATTTAAGTCTCTTATTCACATTGAGTTTATTTTTGTGTATGGTGTAAGTTGGTGATCAAGGTTCATTTTTTTGCATGTAGTTGTCCACATCTCCCAATACCATTTGTTGATAAGACTATTTTTACTCCATTTATGCTTCTTTTCCCTTTGTCAAATATTAATTGACCATAGAGACTTGGATTTATTTCTGGGCTCTTTATGCTATTCCATTGATCTATGTTTCTGTTCTTATACCAGTACCAGACCATTTTGATTACTGTGACCTTGTAATATAGTTTGATATCAGGTATTTTGATCCCTCCTACTTTGTTCTTCTTTCTCAAAATTGCTGCAGGCTTTCAGGGTTGTTTTTGGCTCCATTAAATTTTCAAAATGTTTGTTCTATATATGTTAAATATGTCATTGGTATTTTGATAGGAATTGTATTGAATCTAAAAATCCTTTGCGTTTGGACTGTAGTATGGACATTGGTAGTATAGACATTTGGACATTCCCTTCCCATCTAGCATCCATCAAAACACACTCCATATCCATGATTCTGTCTCTGTTCTTGTTTGCTTAGTTTGCTTTTTATATTCAATTGTTGATAGGTGTTTTTTACCATATTACTGTTCATAGCTTTGATCTTTTTCTTAAATAACTCCCTTTAACATTTCATATAATAATGGTTTGGTGATGATGAACTCCTTTAGTTTTTTCTTGTCTGCAAAGCTCTTTATCTGCCCTTTGATTCTAAGTAATAGCTTTGCTGGCTAGAGTAATCTTGGCTGTAGGTCTCTACTCTTCATGACTTTGAATATTACTTGCCAATCCCTTCTAGCGCTCAAAGTTTCTTTTGAGAAATCATCTGATAGTTTTAT